>PRKT01000466.1:348060-358258 GCA_003671525.1 Saccostrea glomerata
CGGTTTCAGACCACAAGAATGTTTGATATATTATGTAATCAATTACGCAATATATTATGTAATCACGATTTACATATTAATCATATTCATAATTCGGTTTCATTCTGCTGTGAATTTTTGATACAGATAATAAGTTGTTTATGAATAATTTTCTCGATTTTATGATCAATTATTACATAATTAATTACAAGTATTTTCTACAATTAAAGTCACATTAGTGGCAAAGTGCAACATACCTAAATGTCTTGTTGTTTATGAGAATGGAGAGTGAAGGCGGTTTCTTGGAATTCTGCGATAGTACAATAACTGTGAGTTGGGTTCTTGATAGTACACGAAAATGTTAATGATCGAAAAGTTTCATAAACTGGTTATTATGTCAAAATGAATTTGCATTGGCAATTGTACATAAAGGTATTTATAAGTTATTATTATTAACACTTTCTATGTTATCATGCATTACTAAACTTATTGAACCTCAAACTAGGTGTTATATCCCTCTAGCATTTCTACTAAAAATGAGGTAATTCAAAACTTAAAATATCCGCGAATGGATAAATTAAGCAAAGATAGAACTATAACCTCTCTGTTTATAAGTACGTGTGACTTTTTGACCATTAGAATATTTAACAATCTCAAAAAAAATCTTGTGTATAGCTTTTAGCGAAGTTATCTAAATATTTTATGAAGTCAAATTAGCTATGAAAGCACATTTTTTATTTTTTTAACATTCAGCTTGTATGGTACATTTGACACCTGTCTTTGCTTAAAGGACCGTCTTTACTGTCATCAAATTCTTCATATACACCGATTACGAAAGCATGTTCTGGAAATGTGCTCACAGGTAATGATTCGATGTCTGCTCCACAATCTTGTTGGTCCAATTTATTGTTTGCATGGTCCGTTTTGGAAAACAATTGCTCAGTACAGATATTATCTTTGTTGCTTTTATGTAAACTTTGTACCACATCTCCAGTTTGAGCGGGCATTTCAACATTTTCTCTTTTATGTTCATGTTCTCCATAGTTCTCTTTAAAAAGATGTTCTTGTAAACAATATAAAGAAAGAAACATGCTCTCATTATGTAACAAATATGTTTTAATGCATCTCCCCTTTCTTTGCCAGAAGCTTGTTTTGTTTCATTTTAAGAATTGTTTAAATGTTATGTGTAGCTTAATTTTCTCTTAGAAAAGCGTTTCTGTTGTATCAGTTTGGTTCTGGTTATTTTGTTCTTGGGGAGCATTGTGCCTGTAAAACCTATTAAAAATGAAATATAAAAATATGAATATGTAAAACAATAACTGTTGTACACTCTGAATTACAATTTCTGAGTAATATTTTCAATTATTATCTTTAAAACTGTCCGAATGTTAAGTTTGTTACCTAGACTTAAGGTAGAGGAACAAAATGGTTATAAAAATAGCAGTGAAGAATCCAATCAGAAGATACGCTACATTTACCAAATCACCACAGCTTGAAAAAAAAACCATAAAACTTATTCTTCTCTTTTAAGAAGGTATTTCAAACATTTTGCTTAATAAATTAGCTTAAAAATCAGCTATAAACAGTACCGATCAGACCAAGCCAGACAGAAAGGAGTCCCAGAGCTTCCAGGGTACTGCTTTTTGTGACTACTTTTACAGTCCCACAGCGGTCTCAGCAGTCCCAGCTGTCCCAGAGAGCAGTCCAAGAAAGCAGTCCCAGAGAGAGGGGTTTATTATTTAATAGGCGGAAATTTCTCAGAAAGATACTTCCGATAAACAAAGCAACTTGAAAAGGCAGTTGAAAATGATTCTGAGTAGTATGCCAGGAATCCTTACATGTATGCAAAAGTAATTTATGACCAGTTTGCGCATAGAAACAATTTAAATTAATTTTTATTATGAGAAGAAGGCATTCACACCTACATGTACGAATTACATTGAACATGAATGTTTAAAAACAAGTACCTAGTATATCAATGATTCAATTTCTATGATCAATACTGATTTATAGAGAAATGTAAACATTAATTGATCATTATAAACCAGAATTAGCTTTGCTTTAAATACATCTTATTATCATCGTAGAGCATGGTCAATTTCCATACTCTCGGATATTCCAAGGTCATTCAAATTCAGGGGCTTTTGAAAAAAAATCTTTGTTAATTTTGCAAAGCATTACTTTTCAGTCATAATTATTTTTACTGACATGTCAATTTAATTATCGCTAATTTCTCTAGCTCTTTAATACTCTGTTTTAAGCATTTGTAAATGTTCGAGTGTACATCTGTCAATCACCAGAATGGAAATCTCATATTATGTTCAAAATTAATTAATCCTGAAAGAAATGTATACACATTTCATTTATGCATTATCATTATTTTTTTCTTTGTACATTACATAGATTAAAATTAGTGTCATTGTTGCCAGCATGTTTCGTGATGTGTAACACTGATACGTGTACACAAATAACATGCATTGATTTTCTCCTCAAAGGAAATTTAAATGTCGGGTGTTTATATCATTTTATACACATTATTCGACCAGGTTAAGTCATAGAAAACAAAAAAGAAATAAATCACTATGCCCAGTATTCAAAACTGGTCATTTTTAAAATAATGTACAGCTCAACACACTTTTTAAACTGATATGGTTTTTTGCACAAATTAATGTCACATTGTTCTAATGCAAAATTGAATAACAAGGCAACAAAACATACTTTAAAGTGATTTTTAACAAATTGATTTGATTTAATCCGATTTTAAATCACTAACTTAGAACATAATATCTATATTATAATCGGCTCTTGGATGATAAATTATGACAGCCCCCAAATGGTTTTACATGTGTTCTCGTCAATTACAGTCATCTTGTATCCGTCCTTTTTAAAGAAGTCCTTTACCTTATCTGACACAAAACCAGTGCGACTCATGTAATTTCTATATTTTCTGTGCATTTATATGACTCTAAAGCCCAAGATTATGACAGTGTTTTTCAGCTGTTCGACTGCTTTCCATGTTAAAAGGTTTGCATTATTTCGGGGCTACTTTCTGAAATTTTGCATCAGAAAAGATACGTCCAACCGCAAAATTTTCAATGTTTAAGACCGTAAATGTAAGATAAATTTCTTTTCAATAGTAATAATTTGTTATTTTTAAAGATAAACAATACTTTATCATCCTCCCTTTTGGCCTGTTTTCTTTATGTAACATTGTCATTTTTCGACGATCCATGTCATCAAAACTAGGACGAGTACGGAAGAGTACGCAAAGTACTCACAAGAAAAAGTTAGTTTGAAAATTTCTGCTTAAGGTAATTCCACCCTCCTATGATGTCATTTGTTAATGCAAAAACTGTAATTAGTTTAAATTCATACCTAATAGAACAAAAACGTTTGGAAGAATGCTTAACAATAGGTGTAATGTTAAATATTGTTACGTTAAAGAATTTTAAAAATGCATATTTTCTATATTTAATCAAATATTCAATCTTTTAAAAAAATGTTAACAAGGGCAATAACTCCTTCTAAGGTCTCTATTCAGCAATTGCTTTATTGTAAAATAGTTTCCTTCATATTCACAATTCAAAAATATCTTTTAAGTAGGAAGTATTTAGGAACACACAGCATCAAAATTATGCATTTCTACCAGTTTTTGCATATTTTTCATAATATTGTTTACAAAAAATGCGCATTTTTTTTATGTTGACATACAGTTCTCTTTATTTATGTTTCGCATCTTAAGTAATATGGTGACCATTTTTTGCAATAAATGAAAAGTTTAATGTATAATAAATGAGAATAAATGCAGTTTTTGTACTTTGAACCTATAAAATTGTGAGGGTGGAAACACCTTAATAATATCAGGGAAAGCGTGATTGATTCTATTTGTAAATACTTATTGCAGAATTATAGATATAACATCATAACATTTATTGATAAAGATGTCTTTATGGCACCTGATCACATCTTGATGTTTCGGAGGTCCGTGCTTGCTCAGCTCTTATTTTGCATTGTTTTATGAACTTTGAAATTGAATAATGTTCGTTATCTCCATATCCTACTTTGCTCTCCTTAATTTCTAGTTTTTTTTAGTGTGCATATAGGAAACATAAATTGTTTATTAAATTGTTAATTAATTATCATGAAATTTTAAGTATGCAGAATAAATGAAGCGGGCACAAATCAAGGGTCTAGGGATATTTCTGAGGTTGGACTTAGTGCCATGGAGGAGGGGGAAACGAACATTAATCCAAAATATTACTATAACTTGAACAGTTTGAAATACAGATCCTTTCAATTTAAAGAGACGTTGCCTAATAGAAAAAGCTATTAAAATCCATGTTTAATGGCAACAGTTCGTTAACATAACTGAAATTTCTAATGTTGAAATATGCTAATATGTAATAAACACGAAAACTTAGTTGCTTAAATTTCACCTTAATTATTTTTTAAAAAAACTTGTTAATTTGTCCTGCTTAAAGGGAAAAAATATTATAAATACCAATGCTTTCCAATTGACAGCCATATCTTCTATCACACCTTTCTATAGGACAGTAGCACTCTGACCTACAGAATTTTCCGTAAAAACCCTCCGCACATCTCCCAGTGCAGTTTATACCATAGGTTCCCAGTGGACACTCTGCAAAAATATTGATAGAATAAAGTATTCCCAAAGTTTATAATCAATTTTCCTTTCTTTTTAATTCATGAATAAAGCTTATTTCAACTTTTTATACAATATAACATACTTTAGGGAAGTTTACGTTTCATAAACAGCGAAGCAGTTTATTAAAAAAAGGTAAACTGCACCAAGTTATGTTATATCGTATAAAAAATTGATTGATTGATTGTATATTGTTTAGCGCCCCTCTCGAGGATTTTTCACTCATATAGAGACGTCTAAAAAATTAAATAAGTTCCATTCTTTATAATTTGATTTAAGTACAGACAATGTGACAATTTTTTCCTTCGGAAAAAAGCTTCAAATACAGTATATTTTTAAAGCAACGTCAAGCGGAGTAATACGTTTTAGACGTAACTCATTGTGACGTAGGCAACTTATGATATTCAAAACGGATAAAATCTTTTATCTAATCAAATAACGTGTTTCAAATAAACTACGAGAGCACAAAGACATAATTATATGCAATTTTCTTAAATATTTTGGTATTGTTGTTCAAATTCGTATTCGGGGAGACAGTTAAATATCTGGAGGAATCTAGAAAGCAAATTATTTACAAAAAGATCGAAAGGATTATTAGAGGAAGGACCCAGAATCAGGAATCCACGACATTTAATTTCTTCATGACAGCGTCCAATCCCGCATGCCCTAAAGAGTAATGGGTTTTCGAGATAAACAGAAAGTTAATGTTTTCTCACATTAAAAATATTTGCCAGATCTTGGACCTATTGACTTGTTTCTATTCCCAAACTTGAAAAAAAAACACCTTTCAGAAGGAAAAAAACAAGTCCAGGAAATCATTGGATCTGCCATTTTCCAGTATATTAAGGGCCATACCCAAAAATGAGTTCTAAAAACAATCAGAAAATGGGTAAAAATGTTACAGACATGTGTTTGAATTAAAAGAGATTAATAAGTAAAATCTTGAAGACTAAATCTTTCTGAGCACAGAGGACGTTATTTATTGAACAGCCCTTATATGTCAAACATTGTTGTTGAGAAATTTAAGATAAGAGGATCGGTCAGGTGGTTAAATTTTATGGAACCATATCTTTTAATCCTTTATACCCTTCAAAAAATGTCAAGTTAACAAACAGTGAGCATGCTAAAAGTCTGCGTAAAAATACAATTTGAAGGCAGACCACCCGTTAAAACAGAGAAGAATAAGAGATATTAAAAACAATATAACTACAGGGCGTGAAACAAGGATCCTTGGGAATCACATCCAGCTACTAGGAGTTGAAAACATCCTAATTAGTAAGTTAATCGCTAAATGAGATTTTTTCTATGAAACGTTTGTCATATCTTATGAATCTATAATATAGATTACAATTCTCTTCCAGCTTTTAGAAATTACTGTAAACCAACTTTTATTCGCAACGACTTTATTTCGCGATTTACCGGGGGTTAACTATTTCGCGACGATTAATATTCACAATCATGCCGTTTTTGGAAGTGGTTTTGATAAAAAAAAAAAGACTTTAAGGACCCGTTCGCGGCGAGAAATATTCACGATAACGAGGCTTTCTTGAACCTCGCGAACATTTCTCGCACGCGAATAAAAGTTGGTTTACGGTATAAAATTATTGTGCTTACCGAGGCAATCTCCGTGTGAACTTCGGTAAAAATTAAAACAGCATCTGTAAACATGTTAGAGGAAATACATTATGTAGAATTTGCTCCAGTTTTGTTTTTTTTTTCAAAAGATTTACAAATACTAGTAATTTGATATACGTGTATCATTCTTCTAGTAAAAGCTATCAACAACATACCTGTTTCCACAGTATCCACTGCAAAAAACCTTTGACAAGGTGGGTAAGACAATCATATTATACAATATCAGTCTTCTTACATAATTCATTTCTTTTATTGAAATGTTTATTAAAAATCAGCAATTAATTGGAATACCGGTATTTATTTCAGTATTTAATATGCATCAGAATTAGCACAATTTTAAACTGTTTATTATTATTATTATTATTTCCTGAGCACTTGTGTTGCAAGTGCAAAATAACATTTTAATATATTCTATTACATGGCACCTATTAACTTGAAAAGGAAGTGATAGAGCCGCCGCTAACAATGATTGGAAATCGATTTTAGAAAAAAGGAAATATTTGCAGATGTGGTATATAGGAAATAAGAACTGTTCTTTCAAGCAATATGAGCTGCATTTTTAAGAATTTTATTTAACCCTTATGACCAGTAAGCCCAAAATAAAGTTTTAAAATGTTTCAGAAGAAATATTTCTGTACAACTAAATATGCAGTTTTATATAAGAAATCATTATTGTACAGGACGACAATAATTCAATTTTGCTTCAATCAAAGCTGATAAAAAATTTTCATTGCAAACATTAAAACAAAGTATATAAATGATTTATTTTTCTGTCTTTGTAATAGTTAATTACAAATTTGCAACAAAAATTTTCAATTGTCAAACGTGCAGCTCATATTGCTTTAAATAGTAAACGGGATGGAAATGTAACACTATCAATTGTTCGTTAAAATGAATGTGGGCTATTTTCGTTTTTGGAAAAAAATATTCTTCACATAATTCAAAGAACAAATATCACTGAAAATATCGAACTAATGTTCTTTTTTATATTATTGTGTATATTTTACTAGATGTGTCATTTGTAATTGCATGAAAAATTGATAATGTCTCTTCATGAATGAAATGCCGAAGGTGGACTTAATTTTAAAAAATGTAGTTGAATTTAGTTGAAGTTTTTTGCGAACATTATTTGCGACAATCACTCTGCGCT
This sequence comes from Saccostrea glomerata, assembly GCA_003671525.1. Classification (NCBI taxonomy): domain Eukaryota; kingdom Metazoa; phylum Mollusca; class Bivalvia; order Ostreida; family Ostreidae; genus Saccostrea; species Saccostrea glomerata. The sequence goes on from PRKT01000466.1 coordinate 355,488, forward strand.
CAGCATAATTAGTTTCTTTAAATTTTAAAAGTGATTGAATTAACGATCGAATTCTCCATCTTATATAATAAAAGAGCTGGTACATGTATCATTATTGAGACTAAGTCATTTGATACCTTCCTAAACTTACACTCCTTTAGATTTTTTTCAGAAGAAGAATCCTATTATGTTTTCTTACCTGTAATGCGATATTTATTCAATATATTTAGTCACTAATAATTTAAATCTTTGTTTGCCTACGTGAAAAGTTATTGGCAAAGAAAGACTACTCTTAAAACCGTATTTAATTAAAATCATTTATCATTTCTTGATTATGTAATATAAGTTTTTCTTATTGTATTGGTTCTCCAAAATTTAAAGTTAAGTAAAATGAAATACATGGAGATAATAAACAGATCAAAAGTCCATAAAACAATACAAAACAGGAGCAGAGCAAGCAGGGACCTCCACAACATCAGAGGTGGGATCACGTGCCAAGGAGTAATGAGCATCCCCTGCTGACCGGTCACATCCGCCGTGTAATTCTGTTCATGATCGGGAAATAACGGAAATATCCGTCGTTAATTCAGTGTATAAAAAGTAGATTAACAATTTGTCTGAAAAATTTCAGTCAGCATTTGACACAATTATAAATTGTATTTGCTTACTAGGGTATTGTATCGACCATAGAACTAACAAAATTATGACTTTAAACGAGACTGCTGATGTTCTTGTTTGTCAATAGTTTACCTCATTTTATAAATTGTTAATACGGGGAGCATGCTCTCGCGTATCGAATCATTTGATATATGACCTCAGCGTATCTAATACGGAGTGTAAATAAAGTTCATTCCACGATGGAAAAATTGTATTAAAAAAAATTGAAATTTCAATACAATGTAAAACTTTAAAATAAAGCTTCAACTAAAAAGATAAATTTTCCAGACGGAAAAAATCACAAATGTCGTGTATTATTTTAAAGGTTTTCTTTTGCAGCAGGAAATTTGAGGGTTTAGTCAACAAAAGATGGGTTTTTCTTCCATATGAAAATATAAATGAACCCAAATAATAGAAATGTATGCAAATGTAGGATCTTTTTAAATAATTTTTGTTTTTACTTACCTTTTCTTCCATCGTAAAAACCGATGAACGTAGGTATAAGAAAGAATATTAACTTGTTAAGAAAAGATGACATTTAGAATTTCTTCCTTGACTTGATGAATCGTGTAGATTACTTGAACGGATATTTTGACTTTTTGTAGTTAATACATGTCAGAAAAATTCCACATCCCTGATTTTTCCAGGCCAAACATCATCTGCTTTTAAATTAGTCCCTGTCCTTCCCTTAAAGTTTTAATAGAAGTCATTGAAAACCCACAGCAGTAGGAAAAATTGACTCTTTGAGCACAGTTAACATTAAATATTAAAAGTCATAAAAAACTTTTTCATCGTATACTGCAAACCAACTTTTATTCGCAACGACTTTATAACGCCATTTGTCAGAGTTTAATTGTACCTCGCAAAATTTTATCGCACGCGAATAAAAGTTGGTTTTTCAGTATCTATTCGAAAATGAAAGGAATATGTTGAATGAATTATCTTCACACATACCTATTTAAAATTGTCAATTTTTTTATTTCCTTTTTCTTTATCTTGATATGGAAAACATGCGTATAATAAGTCGATATCCTCTACTTACTCCTTCATGGCACTACCCATTAAAATGTTCTATTATTTGCTCTTCTTACAATTCGTGGACTTTAAACCTGTAAAGCGCCTTTTTATTCAGTTGTTTTTTCTTACAATTACTAGTTTTAATTTTTAATAGCAATATTTTTTCAATTAACTAGCTGCAAACAAATATGAAATAACCAATTTACATTCAATTCAGACTGCGAAATACAAGCCATTTATTTTTAAAACACAGGTACTTTAGAAATTGGAATTTCGTTAAATAAATTTAGTCGACCTAATGTGTAAAGTATTGTTAAAACATAATTAAAATTCAGACGGGAAAGGTTTTGGGGTGTTTTGTTCATAAGGAGCAAAATCATCATAAAGAATGGATATTTAATGCAAAACGCTGGAAAGACTTCCTGAAACAATTCTTTAAACGCCATTTTCAGAGGAAATGGCGGGAAATTGCATTTAATATATTCCTGTTTTAAGTACTTTCTTGTTGTTTTCCTGATTTAAAAAAAGCACGATAAAAACAGAATGCATTCTACACTGTACTGACCAATGTACCGTAATACATATCAAACTTAAAAAAGTTAACACGCATGTGCAAGTAGAACATCAGAAAATCTAAATTTGTTTAAGCAGATAAGGGACATTTGCAGATGTTAAGGCCATTTCAAAATCCATCAGGGTAAAATGCCTGAATTTCGAAAAGGAATAAATTTTGGATCATGTTACTTTTTTACAGTGGCAGGTGACATTAACAGATGTGAAACAAGGTAATAAATTCATTGTCATAACAATATATATATATATATATATGTAGGACTCCAAAGTGCAATGGGACTCCAAAGTCCGATGGTCACGCCAAAGTCCGATGGTCTGCGCCAAACCCCGATGGTTTGACACGCCAAAGTCCGATGGCGCAGAAAACAGTTAAAGTTTATGACGTCATAGTATCACTGCTCAAAAATGCGATGCCACGCCATGCCAATAAATAAATACAAAATATCATAAATACAAAGACCAACCCTCGTCTTTTGGATGTAGTTGCGAAACTAAGACTTCTCATTTGAACAATGAGTATCAACTCTAACCTAAATATCATAGCT
>PRKT01000466.1:363153-395978 GCA_003671525.1 Saccostrea glomerata
AAACTTGCTTTCGATGCCGATGGAATTCTCGCGGCGCTGTCCTACACTACACGGTCATTGAGAATGGAAGTGAGATACAGTTATTTGGACATTAGTTTTAACAGAGGATTGTTACCAATACATATATATATAATTCAGCCATTTATTAATTTTGTCTTGTTTTTATTTTGCATTCATTTTAATTCAATGTGCCTTTTATGTTAAGATGCTGCCTCCACTATTACGAATACTGGAATGGTTCATGTCTAGGTATGTGTTATTGTTTGATTCAATGTCGTATATTTTATTGTTTGATTCAATGTTATAATTTTTTTTTAATTTCTCTTTAGAATGCCCTCTAGGCACAAATGGCCTTAATTGCTCTGGAGAGTGTGTCCCAGGATATTTTGGAAAGTTCTGTCAAACGAAATGTCGCTGCAATATCGAATTGTGCAATGAAAAATCTGGCTGCCTGAAAGATAAAAACCTGCAAATTTGTAAGAACTTCTTTAAAAATGTTTTTTGTTTACATTTCCTGGCCAAATTAATTCCATACAACATCATAATATTTTGCAATCAAATTTTAAGAAGATTTGAAGGTAAAAAAAATGTTATCAAGGATAAGATTTTCGAATTTTTCTACTTCAGATTATGATAAAAGTTTCATAAAGTCTATGTAATTGACATATGTAAGAAGGATATGGAGATAACGCACTATATTCAATATCAGTACATAAAACAATACAATATTGGAGCAGAGTAAACACGGGCCTCATATACATCAGAGATGGGATCAGGTACCATGGAACATACCCTATTGACCTGTCACACCCGCCGTGTTGTCATGATCAGGAAATAACGAAAAATCCGTCGACAATTTAATGTATAAATTATTGACTAACAATTGATATGAAAAACGTCAGTCAGCATTTGACTTAATGTTAAATTGTATTTGCTGATAAGGTCGCTTACGTTTAAACTAAATTATTAAGCCAGATGTATGTATACCAGCTTAAAAGAATAAGCAATTGATTTAATGGGTTATTTTTTCTTTATCGAAGAAGACAACATTATCTTCTAATTGGATTCGTCGCTGCTATCTTCATTATTTATACAAAATTTATGACCATTCTGTTATTCTACCTTAAATCAAGGTAACAAACTTAACATTCGGACTGATTATGATTTGTAAGAATGAATCAAATTGTTAAACATGTACATGCATGTAAATAGATGCATTTTAAAAATAGGTTTTACAGACACAATGTTCTTCAAGAGCAAAATCGCCAGAACCAAACTTTTACTACAGGTACGTTTTACTAAGTAAATAAAAACTACACATAACATTAAAAGGATTTTTAAAAGAAAAAATGCATTATAACATCTGTTACATAAATGGAACCTCTTGATTTCTCTAAATCACTGACAAAAACTCTTTTCAAGAGAACTATGGCGATCAAGGGCATAATGCTGAAAATGTTGAAATACCCGAAGAAATTGAGGACGTGGTACGTAGTTTACATGCTTACTCCAAAGAAAATATTTATTCTGACCAACTCTTTTCCCAAATAGACCATGCACACAATAAATCAGACCAAAACAAATATGATGTAGAAACCGAATCATTACCTGTGAGCACATTTCCAGAACATACATTCGTACGTGTGTATGAAGATATTGATGAGAATGAAGAGGGTCCTATTAGCGAAGGCAGGTGTCACCATATTCACCATATAAGCTGAATGACATTAAACATATACTTTCATAACTTAATGGACTTCATAAAATAGCTAAATAACTTTGTTAAAAACTATGTACAAGTTTCTATAATGAGATTGTTAAATAAGTCAAGCAGGAGAAATAGCGCTGAAGACATCACAAAACTGCAAGATGAACCAAACTGTCAGCGGGGTTCAACAACAGTAGTAAAACCGGATAACATGAAAGGAGTTAGAGATTCAACGCCACCACCACCTGACAAAATCTCCCCAATAAAAACAAAATCCAACAATTTGACAAAAAACAGTGAACTTACAAGTAATGCTACTGACAAAGCATCACTCACCATAGTATCTGAATTTGAAAAAAGTGCTGGTTCGAGTAATGAAATTTATTACCATAAGCGAGATTATATGAAAATGGAATTAAATGGAAGGTCAATAAATGAGAATACCTCAGAAGAAACAAATTTATTTATGGCGGAAACATATGTAGAAATGGAAGAAAGTTTCTCAGATGAATACAGCGAGGTGATAAAAAGAATTAAAGATCAGGGTGAAGAATCACCCATAAACTATTCGAAGATGATGTGTCATGATTTTTTGTCCTTCACTGAACAGTTATTCTTGTAGAAAATTTATTAATAGCATAGTTTAATGAGTTCTCAATCAAGGTATATATGTTCATCAGAGAATAAGCGAAACAAATATATACCATATGACTTTGTTTTAGTTATTTTAATATGTTAAAAAAAAATAATAGAATACATAATTTTCACTTTTTAAAATAATTTTATTTTGCTGACTGACGTTTCTCATGCTAGTTGTTTGTCCATTGTTTGTACACTGAATTGATGACAGATTTCCCCGCTGTTTCCGGATCATCACAGGACGGGTGTGGCCGGTCGGCAGGGGATTCTCCGTGACACCTGATCCCATCTCTGATGTTTTGGAGGTTCTTTTTTTGCTATTCTCTTGTTTTGTTGACTTTTTTGCATATTTTCTTGAATACTGTTCGTTATCTCTATATGTTTCATTTCAAAGTATTAAATGAAAATAATAATTTTGGTAAAACTTCATTATTAACTGACCGAAAACTGTTGATTTGGAGATAAACAGAGACAGGGAAACAGGATGCACATTCAAATTGTCTACATTAAGAAAAATATCAGCCATGTGTTTCGTCTGGGAATCATTCTTACTAGAGCAGCAGGTCAAATTCATGTTAATATTTACTTACAGCTTAAACACTTACGGCTTTTCAATTTTATATACAACCATTTCCCATGATAAATTAAATTCCAGGCTTTTTGATATCATTGACAGCTGCTTTTTTCATAAAAATGAAAATCGTAAATTTTCTTACCTGGTCATTGGTCATTTGCAAAATTATTTTGTTAAACACATTCTGATTGCACACACAAGTACACTGAAGTAGACATCAAAGAGATTACTTCAGTTCCTGATTGACAATACCTACGTGGTTTTCGGAGATCAGGTATTCCAACAATCTATTGGAATCCCCATGAGTACTAAATGCTCTCAGTTATAAGCGGACCTATTTTTATATTCATATGAAGCAGGATATGTTAAAAAAAACATGCGTGAAAAGAAAAAAACATTTGCTGTGGTCTTCAACTCGACATTTAGATACATCGACGACGTACTGTCAATTAACAATGGTGATGTCCATTCCTACGTCGATACGATATACCCTGGTGAGTTTGAGATAAAAGATAGCACAGAGTCTGACACATCTGTTTCATACTTGGATATTTTACTTGAAAAAGAGATTAATTGTAAACTAACAACCAAGCTATATGATAAACGTGATGACCTTAACTTTTCTATCGTCAATATCCCTTACTTAGGCAGCAATATACCTTCGTCACCTGCATGCATACAGAGTGTATATATGTATAGTTGATTCGATACGCAAGAGCATGATGTTCGTAAGAATAATTTCTAAAACCAGGTAAGTTATTGACAAGCAAGTTGATCAAACAAGAATATCAGTCGTCTCGTTTAAAGTCATCATTCTGTGAGTTCTATGGTCGATACAATTACCTTGTCAGCGAATATAATTTATCATTGAGTCAAATGCTGACTGACGTTTTTAATACCAATTATTAGTCCATGATTTATACACTGAATTGACAACGGATTTTTCCTGGTCATGACAAGGAGCACACGGCGGATGTGATAGTTCACCAGGGGATGCTTACTCCTCCATGGTACTTGATTCCACCTCTGATGTTTCAGAGGTCTGTGTTTGCTCTGCTCTTGTTTTGTATTGTTTTATGGACTTTGAGATTGAATACTGTTTGTTATCTCCATATCCCTCTTACAAAAGTTGCTCAAATTTCCCTTGGATATATCTCGATGGCTGTAATTTGATATCAGTTACATTTCCTTTCCATACGATATAACGAGAAAACAAGAGCTTTATGTAACATTTTCAGAGTTTGTTGCAAAGGTTTCCCGAACGCAAAACACAGTTTTAATGCTTCTCGCTGCTCGGTGACGTCCTTCGACGTTTAGATTTTTTGCTGATTTTAATCAAGTCTATCTGTCTTTAGAAATTGATATCTTGAATTAAGCAATGTATTCCATTACCTTTTAGCTTATGAGAAGTAATAAAACAAAACTAAGTTTATGTATTTAAATCTTATTTCCTTCAAGTGCTATTTATAAGATTAATGGATATAAACATTTAAAGAGTATAATTAGTAAATAACCCTATTTTGCTGTCATAAATCTTCAATAATTGTGATAAATATCATAATATGCTATATTTTTTACGCAAAATATTTGAATCTGTTGTTAAAATATGTACACCGAGTTTTGTTGTAATATGACGTTGATTAAAAAAGTTATTAAAAAGTCTACGAACTTTTTGAATGACCCTCGTACATGTATTTCATTTTTGTCATCCAAGCTATTCGCAAATTTACACCCCTACAACTTAGCTCATAAAACGTATAAGGCTTTGCCCGTGTTGCAAATAATCCGATGTTTCCCACTATTGTTGATGTTCCTTATATATCCATTTTTACTTGAAATAACAATCTTGAATTAAATGAAAATACCGTCTAATTTAGTAGATTTGAAATGCACGAGACATTCCATGTTATTTGCCATTGCCCCACCCCAAAACTCAAATTTTACTATTAATAATTGTCCCATAAAACACGATGTCTGTATCAGGTAATGGAGGTGTGTCTTTGACGGTTCTGTGTGTCTTCACTTGCTCTTGCTAGGCTGTTTACGGAATTGGCGTTCTTGGAAATATTATTTATTACTTCCTACTTCGAAAGGAAGTTGTTTAAGTATTTGTATAAATTTACTCATAACAAAGTGTTTCTGTCTGCTTCCCATTTGCATTTCAATTGACAACTTTTAATAATGGCTTGAATTTCCTAGTTATTCAATGGCTAAATTGTCGTAAAAAATATGAGAATTTAATAACATTTTTTGTTCACTATCCTTAATGTTCCTGATATCCACTTTAAATATAAAATTTCCTGAAAAACGAAAATAAAAATCAAATTTGAGATGATATATTGAGATAATTTCTTAAAACAATATCAAATAAACATTAAAGTTAATAAAAATAAGTTTGCAAGTTTAATTCAGATTTCAAAGAAAACAAATTCGAGTACAAGTCAAGCAATGGAAACAAATGTTGGTAAGATCAACTGACTATGTAGAGTAAGTAAGTATCTTTTTTCTTGACCGATCACAGACCCACTTTTTGTATTCAGAATGTTGGAAAAATCCATAGTCGAAAGAAGTTTTAAACGCAATAGACATGTCATGGGTATGAAATCTCTCAGAAAATGGGACTTGTCACAGGGAGAAAAATGTGAAAATGAAAGCAATAGCCCCACCACCTCCAAAGGTTAAAGTTTTTTTTCAGACAGACAAAATGAGAGATAGACGGACATACAGGGCGGAAAATATATACCCTCGAATCTTCGATTAAGCGACAGCAGAAAAATCTTAACGATCAACTGAATATGAAAGAAAACGTATCGAGAAATACAATTAAAGTTAAAGTTATGAAAACTGGGTTGTGTGTTTGTCGGTAGCTTGCCTTGTTCTAAAATTGATCGAAAATAAACTATTTTTTGTTGCTACAAATCGGGTTTTTGACGATTTGATCAATTAATGTAAATACACTTAAAAATTAACAACCTGCAATTCTGTTATGAGAAATTCTAACTGATTTTCCTCATTTTGAAAAACAGGAACTAAAATCTGCCGCCAATGGTTATGTTGCAAATTTCAAAAATGGAATTTAGAAGAGCATTTATTATTCTGTTTGTGTAAAATTTGTAATTGTGAAATTAAATTATTTCCACATATAGTTCAATCTAAGCTTACCAAGATGATTTTATTTACGCTTTTTGTAAAATCTATTTTTCTTCAAAACAGTGTGGAATCATGTAAAATAGATAAGTATGATTATATTTATACAAGATATTTTAAACATTCTTTGAAATCATTTTTCTGATGTGTAAATATGTTATTTGTTTGCACAATTTCTAAATCATTTTTCAAACGATCCAGTGAATCTGGAGCATGCTGCTTCAACTATTACAAGAACAAAAATGGTCATTGCATACGTAAGTTTGTATTTTGCAATACAATTTATTGGACAGTCCTAAAACTAGTATAAATAAGATACATGTATCTATGAATAAAAGTGAGAAAAAAAACTTTACATTGATACATCTAGAGTGTCCCTTTGGTACTTTTGGTTCGAACTGTAGTGGGCTTTGTCCGTCTAGATACTATGGAATGTTATGTCAAGAGATATGTTCTTGTGAGGAAGACATTTGTGACAGAGAAGTCGGTTGTCCACCACAGACAGGTGTGTATAGATATCATTTAATTAACAAAATGTAATATTGAACAAGTTTGTAATCTTAAAATGAAAACAAAAGTAAAATAAAGAGCAATGATTGGCTTAAAGAATAATACGAATCTGAGAATAATGTCTAAACGATATTCAAAACTTAAAGAGCTGGGATCACGTGGAGGTGTTATCTCCTTCTGTTGACCGGTCACATCTGCCGTGAGTCCTTATAAAACGAAATTCTCTTCCGGTATACTTTTATTACACATTTATTTTTTAAAAGTAATTCTCTTGAAATCTCAGATTAAAATAGGGCGTTGCTAAAATTAAAATTTCAAAGTACAAACAGCCAGTACTTAATGTTAATAAAAAGAGAATAATACATACCCTTTTCTATATCACTATCAGCCAGAGACACCAATATCAGCTAGAGGGCCGAAGGCCCGAGTGCTGATATTGGTCGAGGGCTGATACAGGATGTGATGCGGAAAAGGGTATGTTTTATTATATTTATTACATACTTAGAAATAAAATACAGCATGCATTAAGTTGAGAAGAAAAAAAGTAAATAACCATGCATGGACCTCTTACACACATGTACATGGTCTATTGTCTCATACGATTGGGGTTTGTTTCTACTTCTATTTCAATGCACTCGATCCGTAATTTGAATATAATCTATTACAATTACATGTATTTGTAAATTAAGATTAACCTTATTTTCAAAAAGTTAAAATTAAGAGAATATGACCCCACCAAAAATTGTGTATGATCACAAGTACTGTTTTTGTGGTTTAATTTACTAAGGGTGTGAAATTGACGTCATAATAGCCGTGTCAACCCTGCAGGGCTGATACGGCTATTCTGACGTCAGCCATATCGCATGTGCAAAAAACCTGTATTTATTACTAAGTGTGTAATTATATTTTTTTGTATCCACAGATAGGCGCAGTTTAGACGTCACAATGGTTTTTGCGTTGACGTGATGAAGTAAAATAAAGTGTTGATATATATGAATTGTATAACGTTGCTTGTAGACTTGAACATGCGAAAAAAAAAAAGAGTTTCCCATTATTTGAAGTTGGATATGACTTTTATTCAACTCGTTGCATGTTTTTATTCTCTCGACAAGACTTGGTAATAAGAAACACACAAAAAACATCATATCCAACTACAAATCTTTCGTGATCCTATATATTATCTTATTTTGTTTTTGTTTTATTCAGATTGGTCTATTCCATCTTCCCCTACGTCAAAATCAGTCAAGAAAATTTTGCCTACTGGTATGATGTCGTCCTCATATTGGAAAAACACACTCTTCACAGTAATGGGGTCTATTGGAACAATTTTTGCTATCATGATGATGTACGCTGTTAAAAAATGGTAAGATAGACATATAGTTACATAACTACTTACCATAAAAATAATAATGACAATTTGTATCGTTTTATTCATAATATTGTCGTTATTTTTTTTTTGTCTATTTGTATATTAAAAGGTTCTTTAAAATGAAAGCCCGAGGTGTTGGCAGCCGCATAAGTATATCAGGTATTGTGTTTAATAGTTTATAATAATTGATAATTAAACCGTGACATTAAAAGGACAAAAAATTAGTATTTTTTTTAAAAAAAGCAATGATAATGATATTTTTTTTAAATGTACTTTCTTTGTAGAAAATACGCTTGGAAATAACATTACCTTGCGATACACAAATAATGAAAGCATTGAAAATGTTAACCACACCAACAGCTATACGGGGTTATTGGTAGCAAACAGGGCAATACACGAAGAAAAATTAAGAAATATAACACCTGGTAATGGTATAGTAAATTTGAAGTAAATTCAAATTATTTTTTCCTTTACTTTGTATCCCATTACAGTTGTATTTTAAACTTTTATTTTTCAATAAATAGTATCAAAAAGAATTGTTAAGGTCAATATCTAGTAAACATCTTTAGACGATTTTTTGGTGCTAGGTCCATTATGACGTCATAATCACTTTCAACTTTCTTTTTCCCGTACTAAACAGCTATAATAGAATTATGTAGAAAATTAAGTAATTTCAGTGAATTTATTTTGAAATTACGTGAAAGGTAGTCCCGATACCTATATTAGAATTGACATAATTCTAAAGAAGAGGCCAAGAACATACAAATTACCGTTTTCTGAGAGACTGTAGGCTATCTGGATACATTTTCTTCATCTGATATGGAAAATATTCTCATGTTTGTGCAGGATTTCTTAACTTTTCATTGAAAATAACAGTTTAAAATATGATTTTTCATCTTGTTTAACTACAAATTATGCAACGAAACACCTTATTTGACCAAGCTAAACTTATAAAGCATCATTTAAGGAATTTATTTCTCAAATTTGAGAAATCTGTAGGCACCTTTCATTTACTAGATCTTGACCTTAAGGAAGATTTTTTCTTAAGAATGTTTCCTAAACTATTCTATATCTTAAAGGTACCAGACTAAATATTAACGATGAACCTTACAAGGAAAACAAGGTTGAAATCACTGAAAATAAAACTGAAAATCTAGATAACGAGTATCAAGATGCTTGGTCCGATGAAAACTTCATGAAGATTAAAACATTAGGCGAAACTTCAGGGGGCTCATACTTGACATCCTCACGAATGAACAATGGTGTGAAAATAAAGATTAGGCCCTACAGTTCCGTTAAATACAATAGAAAAAACATCGTGAGAGAGGCTGTGGGTGAGATGAATTCGGTCTGCAACAACATTGGTGATACCGCTTGGGTAGGAAATGAGGACCAACAAAATGAACAGGATACAAAAACCGATTTTGTGGTAGATTTCGGTGGTGAGTATTTTATAAACTTGTACATCACTCTATGTCTTTTATCTGCAAGAAACATGAAAAATATCAATAAAGCAATAAAAGATATTTTATCTTTTGTTTTGCAAGTTACATATATTCATTCTATTATTGAAGGTATGCATTCTGGAAAGGAAGATGCTTCAACAGGGTTGATTGAATACGAAGACCTGAACGTTCTAATGGCTGCCCAGCCAGAACATTACACAGATCTAACTTTCAACAACGACAATTCTTATTCAGAAATCAATAAAAACGGAGAAATAAAAGAAAGAGAATTATTTTCAAACAGACATTTATATGAAGCCAAAAATATTGTTGAATCGACAGAAATGAATGCAGTTCCGAATTTTCCTGGAAGAGAAAGCATTCTGAATGAATATTCCTCTGCGACAAATTCAAAAGAAGACAACATGTTCAATGAAGGAAAGACGATAACTGAGGAAAATTGGAGCATTTATGAAGATGTAACAAACCTTTGACTCTACAATTAAGCTCGTCTTTTTACCTTGTAAAGTTAAATAACCAGTGTCTGTATATGTAAGAAAGAAACGAAAATTATTATTATATTTGTTTAACATGTTATTTATGAACTTGGTTTGTTCTTTGATGTCTTAATAGTTAACCATTGAGAATTTTTATTTAAGAAAATCTGTTAGTAGAAGCAATTTGTTTTTTTATTTAAATCTGTAAATAGAATCAATCTCGTAAAAATTGATCTTTGTTGTCTTTTTCAATACTACTTGCATCAATTTTGTCCTTAAAAAAATCTGTCTTCGTTATTTTAATTGTCTTTCCATACTGTTTTTTTTTAAATCATATAAGTTTAATGTGCAGTGTAAAAACTTCTATGCCAACCCAAAAACAAACGGATTGAAACTTTTCTTTGAATTTGTTTACGCGAATAGTCTAGAAATTCTTACTGTTCAATGAAAAAGTATGCAGAAAAAAAACAAGTCTACTAGCTAATACCACTAAGTATGACAAGGAGCACACGGCAGGTTAGACCGGTCAGCAGGGGATGCTTACTCCTCCATTGCACCTGACCCCACCTCTGATGTTTCGGAGGTCCATGTTTGTTCTGCTCTTATTTTGTATTGTTCTATGGACTCTGAGATTGAATTCTGTTCGTTATCCCAATATCCATCTTTTACTTGTTAAGCTGTTTTATATTTACAATAGAATTACTTAAGAATTGGTATGGATTGATTTTTTTTCCAAAAAAAAGTTAAGGAAAATTTCAGACATTGTATGTTATTACATTTACGATTTAAAAAATCCTTCATGCATAACAAGAAAAAAGAATAAAAAAAATATCAGAAAATTTTATGTAGGTATTTGCTATACTTTATAGAAAGTTATCACAATGTGGGATTTTGTCTATTCAGTATACAAGAATACTGCATCTGAAAACTAGCTCGGTACATATGGTTGCAAAGACCAAGTAAATATTTTTTTGTAACCTCACAAGCCTACATTGTTCCACCATTGATGTGATGGATCTTTGAGCAAAAGAAATAAGCGTAGTTATGGATATTGATTACACAATCAACCAAATTCATACTATATCTCTGATGATGTTAAAGAAAAACGTCATATATAGTGTGTTACAGCATATTCTGTAATGACTATAAATCATATGTGGATCATTAAAGATGTAAAAATCCTTAAGAAATGATTTGAAATCGATTTTTTTCCAATGAAAATTATGCCATTTAAATATTATCAATACACAGGGCTGGTAGTGATGGCTACCAATCAACAAAGAATGCTTCCTAATCCTCGGCACCTGTCTGTCTTTATACTCATTTCACAGAAGTTTTTCACTTCAAGCTCTTACATGTATGAGATCAACCTCTCTTTGAATTTATTTATACATATTCATGTTATTACATATGCCACAAATATTTTCTTATCCTTTCTAACAAGAAAGATAATTCTTTGGAAGAAATTAATGTGTTTTATTAGAAAAGATCATTCTACTTAATTTAGAAGCTACCAGTCACTGCGTTTTTCTTACACCAATCTCTCATTTTTTTGCATTCCTTTATCTCATGAATCCTTAAAATGTCAAAGTGAAACTAGAGATAACTCACAGTACTCAAGCTCAAGTCCATTCAAATGATACAAAGCAAGAACAAAGCAAACACAGACCACTAAAGATCAAAGGTGGGGTCAGATGCCATAGATGAGTGAGCACCACTAGTCGCTGCAAGCTCTTGTAATAATGGAATGAGAAGAGACAAAATTGACAAACAAGGGGATAATTTTTTTTTTCTACAAATTGTTTTGTGGATACCAATGGGGATAATACTAATCAGCAATGCTTGTGAAAAAAGGTTTGTTGAAGGCAATTAATGTTATTTGTTTCTGTAGCATTTTCAAATAGCAGGAAAAATAATTCTTTTAGAAGTCATCATGATACAGTATAATTTGAACGACATTTCTGTATTAACATTGCAAGTAATCATATTTTTCAATCATTTTATATCATCCGAACAAAATAAAACATATATTGTTTGTTATTTGTTAATAAAACTAAGAGTCTTTTATTTGTACCTACTTATTGGCTGTTGAAAGGTGATGATAGCGTTATAGAATCATGTACCATCATTTATTTACACCTCCTTATTTATTTTCTGATAAATAGAATAAAAATGTTGTTTTCATAAACTTATTTATATTAGAATTGTTTTATTTGCTTTCTTCCATTCCTGGCGCAGGTGCTATTATAATTTTACAGAGAGGAAATTATGCAGGGGTATTAGTTGCTCCATATCCAGTTTTTCATGTTTTAAAATCTAATAAATGATTTTTTGTTGTTCAAAAAATATAGCAAAATATAATTAACGTTAAATATTTGTCACACAATGTTAAATTTAGTGGATTAATATTAACCTCTCTACAGAGTGCCCTGTCAGAACCCATGGTTTAAACTGTAGTGAACAATGTACAAAAGGTTACTATGGAAGGCTATGTCTAGAACCATGTGACTGCCCCGTTAATCTTTGTGATATAATATATGGCTGCAATGGCAACAGTTCTCATACCTCTACTGCTGAAGGTATGCATTTTAAATAAATTTACTATACGAATGGAGCTTGGTTTTATAATGAAACGACATGATTAAATTAAACCAAGGAAGTTTGAAATGGAATTTGAATTCTCAGTATCTTTTTGATATGTTTTATGCAAAAAAAATATCTACGAAAGAAGTATGAATCCCAAAAAACATTCTTCGGGAGTATGGAGGGTAATCGTGTTCAGAAATCCAGACTTGTAAGTTTGTAAATGCAGTCCATCATTAAATTGGTTAAACCTTAACTATTGACTTGTCCTGATGTTAAATACATGGTTTACATATTGCTGAGCTTGAGAAACAAGATACCACAAATTCTGACATATCTTTTTCCTACGTGGATATCTTATTTCAAAAATACGTTGATGGTAATCTAACAAGAAAGCTACACGACAAACGTGATAACTTTAACTTTTCTATTGTCTACTTCCTTTACTTATGTGGTAATAAACCTTCATCACCTGTATACAGAGTATATATATCTCAGTTGATTCAATAGGCAAGAACATGTTCTAACAGATGTGTCTATTTCCTGCACTATATATAGACATTGTCATGACACCATTAGAGAAATGTTGTACCTAATTTTCTAATCAAATGAATTCTTTTCGTTGTCTACTGAAATATAAGTGAATATTAAAGATTTGGATTTTTTTATCAATTAATTAAGAGAGAGAGAGAGAGAGAGAGAGAGAGAGAGAGATCTATTATATTGAGTTTAACACTTTTTCAATCGTTTCCGATAGGATTTAATGTAACACGTGCCCACTTTCTACGCTATTAATTTGACTCATCATCGAAGGCTCTAACATTTACAATAATTGGTTCTTCTAATCATATATTTTTCCTAACCAAAGTAGTTGTAAATGTTTAGCTGACACACTTAAAGCAATGAATATAATATATACATAAATAAAATGAGACAGCTGTCAGTGTGAAGAAATAGACTAGTATGAGATCGACAATGTTTGTTATAAGCATCATTGTAGGAGTTCTGTTCCTGACTTTCCACACCAGCAATGCATGTGAAAAAAGGTTTGTTTAAGACAATTGCTGATGTTTTTTCATGTTCTTATTTTCTATGAATGAAGGATATGGAGATAACGAATTGAAAAGAAAAAAAAATAGAGAAGGAATATAAATAATTGTATCAAATTGTTTCAAATTTTTCTAATATGTTAACCATTTCTTTTTCAAGAGATGGTATATGTTGTCTGATTTTCTTTAAAAAAATAAAATATATGCAAAGGTAAAAATGATTATATAATTATAACCCATTGATTAACTCCCATAATTATTTTTCTAATAAAAAATGTTTAGCAAATGTATAGAATAACAAAAATGTCTAGGATAAGAGATCTTTCAGCAAACGTTGAAGGAAGGTTATCTGTTTGTACGGTATCTTTATTTCAATTATAGGAACATTGGAAATAATGAGTAATAAATGACTGTTATTCATTTACTTCTAATATCCTGCATTCACCCGCGTGCTCTAGAGTCGCGAAGTAAGGCGTCAATCCTTACGTCGCGGGTTCGAATCCCACTGTGGGATCATTGTGGGACGTGGATACCGGTCCTTCGGAGGAGGCCTTATAAACCGAGATCCCGTGTCGCAGTAGGTGCTTGCATGAAAAAGATCTCTCCCTGCTCAATGGCCCTCAGTGTCGAGTATAGGACAAAATATGCAACTCTCCATAGGCAAGTGGTGACGTCTCCATACGAGTGAAAACATTCTCGCAAGGGATGTGAAACAACATACAATCAATCAATCAATCAATCAATCAATCAATCAATCAATCAATCAATCAATCAATTAATCAATCAATCAATCAATCAATCAATCAATTAATAAGCCTCTACTTGTAGAATGTCCGGCTGGAACATATGGTGTAAACTGTAGTGGAAAGTGTGTTTCTGGTTACTATGGGAGATTTTGTCTTGAACCATGTTATTGTGCAACTGAACTTTGTGATAAAGCACATGGTTGCCCAAAAAACAACACACGAGTTTTTTTCTGCTACTGATATGTTTTTATGGTATCAAATACAAGTACTGATTATTAACATAGAATACATAATGAATTAAGTTGGGAAGCAAGCATCAGAATCAAGATAATTTTCAGGAAGTCTCGTATGGACATATAATCCTTCGCTATATCTGTCTTAAAGACACATCAATTCCTATAACTCCAGAACGATGTCGGAATGGAATGAATTGTGGAGAGAAATGTAATTGCTCAGATGGCTCTTGTGCCCTTGACTGTTTTCAAGGACTGCATGATTCTACTCAATCTACAAGTACATTTTATGGAAAACTCTAAGCACTCATTACTTTCTAAAGAAAGTTCGGGTATATTGTTGTTACTCATGTCCGTCCGTCCGTCCGTCCGTCCGTCTGTAACACTTTTCTTCCCTGAACTCCTCCTACATTTTACACAGTAGCTTAATCATCTTTTGGGAGATGGTTGGTGGAGTCATGTAGATGTGCAGTAAGGTTTCGCAATTTTGATTTTGCCCCAGGGGGTCAAATGGGGGTCGAAAAATGACGTTTTTTATGCTAAAAGCCCCGAACTCCTTCTACATTTTACTCAGTAACCTAATCATCTTTTGGCAAATGGTTGGTGGTGTCATGTAGATGTGCAGTAAGGTTTCGGAATTTAGATTTTGCCCTGGGGGGTCAAATGGGGGTCGAAAAATGACGTTTTTTTATGCAAAAAGCCCCTTCTTCCCTGAACTCCTTCTACATTTGACTCAGCAGCCTAATCATCTTTTGGGAGTTGGTTGTTGGTGTCATCTTGATGTGCAGTCAGGTTTTGGAATTTTGATTTTGCCCTGGGGGTCAAATGGGGGTCAAAAAATGATGTTTTTTATGCAAATAGCCCCGTCTTCCCTGAACTCCTCTATAAACCATGATCATTTTGAAAATGATTGGTTTGTTTTGTGTATGTGTAAAAAAAGAACTTTGATCCCTAATTGTGGCCTGACCCTAGCCAGTGAGGTGATGATTTGAAAAACTAGAAATATATCTATAGGACATGAATGTCCCGCCAGATGTTTATTACTAATTAATGCTAATGTACATGAAAGTTTGTATTAGGGTATAAAGTTTGATGAAAATATCTTGAACAGTTTCTTTAGAATTGAAACTAAAATCTAAATAAATTGGATATAGATAATAAATTCTCACCAAATTATGTATGAGTGCATGCTTAACATAAAAATGTCTTAAATTATTTCTTTAAAACTAAGCAAAATACAAATTAAAGAGGAGGGAGGTCAAGGTCACAGGAATGTGCAGGGTGAAGTTTTGATGCAGTTTAATAGCTCTCACTAATACATATCAGCATTTTATGTTTGATAAATATATCTTGAATGGTTTAATGAAACTGAGCTTAATACTTTTTTTAAGAAAAGAGAGGTCAAAGGAAAAGTTTCGGTCAAAACGTTGTTGCAGTTTAAAAGCTCACATCAGTATGAATTTACTATTAGCATATGAAGTTTGATAAAAATATAATTAATGGTTTATTTAAAACTTAGATAAATACATATTTTAAAAGTGAGGTCAAGTTCAAAAGAAAACTCAAGGTCAAAATAAAGTTGATGCATTAACAGCTCTCAGCAGTATGTATTAGCATATTAAGTTTGATAAATAATATATCTTGAATTGTTTATTCAAAACTGATATAAACAATCATTCTAGAAAAGTGAGGTCAGGGTCACAGGAAATATCAAGGTCAAAAAGAGTGAAGCATTGTAAAGCTTACATTAGTAATCTATGTATCATCATGTGAAGTTTCATTACACAACTTGAATTGTTTCTTTAAAAAAAAGCTATAAACACTAATTTAAAGAAAAGTTAAGTGAAGGTCAAAGGAAAAGTCAAGGTAAAAAAATATTGCTGCAGTTGGATAGTTTACATCAGTATATGCATCAACATATGAACTTTGATAAGAATATCTAGAAAGTTTCTTTGAGCTCAATGGAAAGACAGATGGAAGAGTGGAGGATGGAGGATGGACATGACAAAAACTATACATGTATTCCTAATCATGGTGTGGCATAAAAAACTTGAATCTACATTAAATGAGGATGTTTCCATATAAAGATTATACAAGCAAATTCAAAGAATTGTGGTCCTCTGCTTTCTGTATTTTAGTGAATGGGATGCCATAATTTATGGCAGATTGTGTGTCAAATATGCACCCCTATCATATGTCAATGTATGAAAATTAGGTCAAAGGGGAAAAATCATAGCATGCTCGGAAATATTTTGTTAAAGGTTATGTACATATCAAATATGAAAGTCCCATCTCTTTTCAATCAAAAGTCACATATTATATAATATAATATTTTTTGAAAAGTAGGTTAAACTTCTAGGTCAAGGTCACAGAGTCAAACGTCATGATATATTTAGAAAAGTCTTTTCATATGTAATATACATGTATAATTTGAATGCCCTATCTTTTCTGTTTTAAAATGATCAATTTAAAATGTTATTTTTTTTAAAGTAGGTAAAACTTTAAGGTCAAGGTCTCACTTGAGTTAAAAATCATAGTACATTTAGAAAGTTTTGTGGTAATGTACATCGTAACATGTGAAATATGAAAGCCCTATCACAAGTAATCCGAAATCTGACTTCCTCAATGGGGAGATGCTGCCAGGCCGTTATTGATGCTAATGGTGGGCAAACAAGATATTGAACAGTGGTGACCTTGAACTCTTAATGTGCTGTGAACTCTTATGGAAAACGAACATTTAAACTTTACTTGACATTAAATCAATTAATTTACATAAAAAAAATTTACATAATATCTTATAATTCTTCATTTGTGTTTTCTTTATTATTTGCCAAAAAATTTCAATATGCGGTTCTTTTTTTGAAGAGTATATTTAAGATGCATGCACATGCTGTCAAAGATGGACAGACTCAGACAGACAAATGAGATTTTATGTTCCCTCCCTTTTCCAAAAATGGGGGACAATAATGCCCTTGCTGTTCTTGAGAGGAAGATTTATGATATGGAAAAATCCCCTTCATATTTCTTAACACAAATCAATATTGTGTTTTATGTCATTTGTTTATTTGTTGTTAAACATCCCTCGGTATAATCCCTATTTACCCCCCCCCCCCCCCCCCCCCCCACCCATCCCTATAAGCACCCCCTTACATGTAGGTATTCATGTATGTAAACTACTACTTGTTTTTACATTAAAAAAAAAAGTTTATATATACAAATAGTTTAATGTGGTCCATCTCTTTGAATGATTTTCATTCCAAATTCTAGGAGGATAGGTTGATGAATAAAATGTCAAGTAATCTTATCATTGATGCACTTTTATTTAATTTAATGCAGTCATATTGTGAACATTTCCAGTTCATTAGGAGAGTGGGGATGACCTCCAGGGGTTCACAACCTTCATACCATTAAATTTACATAACATAATAACACCAAAAAAAACTAGAAAACTGACCAGTCAGCAAGGGCCCCGCCATGGGGTAGAATTAAAAGGGTGCAGCTTACAGAATGATTAATAAATGTACAAAGAAAAAGCAACAGCAACTGTATTCTTAAAATTTCAACATAATTCCTGAATATTCAAAAACCTGAAAATAATATTCTTGTATTTACATTAGGCAGTAAAGAACAACTTAACATTGAATTTATATTTAAACAATTATGAATCTTGTGTTATATAAAATGCCAGCCTTCAATGAATGCAAATATCATGAAGGCTTGACCTTAAGTGTGTTGTGTGTGTGTGTGTTGATCGGAGAGGGGGGGGGGTGGGGGATTGACTAAATTGATTGGGTATATGGCAGCTTTAAAGGTGTTTTTGCCTAATCAAATATAAAATAGTTTGTACATTTTGAAAAAATCATCTAAAACGCTTTGCACTTATTTGAATAATATTATTTGTTGTTGATCTATATGAGAAAATAGATTTTAAAAGTATTAATTATGGGCCAAAAATTTATATCCCCCTTTATCAAACTTATTTACATCATAAATTAAATTCTGTTGTTAAATTTCAGACTGGTAACGAATTAAGAAAATGAAATACCTATAAGATCGAGGCCCATGGGTCACACGGTTACCTAAACATATTATGCTCCAGGGGCGGATCCAGCAATTTTTGAAAGGGGGGAGCGGGGGTTCCAGGGTTGTGTCCCTCTAACCTCCTCCCCTTTACACACTCTCAGGCAAAGATTCACACACACATGAATGGAAAAATATAAGATTGTGGAAAATAATATCTTTGTTCTACGTCCTTTTTTCTTTGAAAAGGTACCCCCAGTCTGTAATAATGCCTTATAATTGAATGGATTTGCAGCATTTGCGAAGAGTTGAATGAATTTTCTTCAAGAATTTGAAAAATCCATTTTGGGTTGGGTATAAAACAATGAATTAAATATAAAACAATGAATTAAATTTTAGTTCCTTCATAAGATTTAGTTTTAAAAAATGGCACCTTCTTGTATATAGCCAACACAGCCAAATTAAGATCGCGGGAATCTAATATCAAATTTAACCTCGCATGTTACATATCATGTATAAGATATATAAAAATAAGTCGAATATTTTCTACCATTCACTCATAAAAAGTTATAGTGAAGGTGAATGGAAAAAACTAAATGTGTGAGTATCTATCTATTCAATACATATTTAAGTAAGACGTACAAATACGTATTCTCGGGAAACGTTTTATCCCCCTTCTTTCTATCTCTTTCTCCACTTGGCAAAAAATAAAGGGGGGAGGGGGGTTTCCAACCACCGGAACCCCCCTCTGGATCCGCCAATGTGCTCAATTTGATGAATACATGTATTATGTAAATTATTGAATTATATTGACTTTTTCCTTGGTAAAGCCCAATTTTAAGGAGTGTGCATTTAGAGGCAAACACCTTAGTGCGGGTATTACTGTCTCATGACAGCATCTAGTTTTAAGTTTTAAGGATTTCAATTTGATAGAGTTATATTTTTTTCATTAAAAAATTTGCGATAGATAGAAATCATGTAAACCTATAAGATTATTCTAAATTGAATTCAAAGGGTGAGATGGAATCCACTGAATATTCTCAAAAAATTGGAATTTAAGAAAATGGTTTGAAATTTAAGAGTTTATAAGTTTTCTATTGCAGCTGTATATCTATTATCTCCATATCCTTCTTTCAATCGATTCCTACATCTTGGAAACAAACATAGTTAAAATTTCTTTAATCATTTTAATTTAAACTTTGGATTATTAAAAAGCCAGGTAACGCTTTATTTATGAAAAATGAAATAAGCATGTGTCTTGAAAATGTTACAGATTATGCAAATTTTATTTTGATAAGGATTATAAAAATGAACATCATTTAAAATTCTTACAATCCGGTTTGTATTGTTTCTTGTTCTTTAAGACATCAATTAAATATGAATTTGAAAGCAGGTGATTAAAAAGAATTAAATGTCCTTCAATTTCCGTTTTTAATGATAACGTTTTTGCAGTGTGATCAATGCAATCCAGAGTTGAAAAGGGTCCAAAGTCGCTAAAACATAGAGTAAAGAAAGAAATAGATAGGGTACTGATAAAATACTATGTTTAATTGAATACATTGTATTTTCCTCATGACCTGTGTAACTTACAATTTGAATTGAATGTAACTCCTACAATTTGAATTTCTTACGGAATGGCTGTCATAATAATAACATGATAAAAACTTGGTCTTTGATTTATACCATATATTGTATCAAGTTGATAAAAGATAAAAATAATAAAATATCAGCAATTTGAATAAACATTTAGGACTTTTTAACTTTAAGATACGCGTGTAAAACCTTTACCTACGGTTGATACTAAATGGAAGAAGATTTTCTTTACCTTGATGATATTTACATTCATGATCCTAATTGCAGCAGGGTTATTATACTATAAGTCAAGGTAAACATTATATTGCATATTCCATGGAATACTCTTATTGTTTGCATACTAAGCAGTTAAATGCATCATATCTATCCATGATTTTATGTCACCATTAGAACCAGGAAAAAGAAAAAAAGCCAAGCAGGGTGTTTTCAGGAAACAGGTATTTTAAGGTTCAAGTACATTTAAGTATCAAATGATTTAAATTCCAACATAATGGTGAAGTATTACATGATTACAATGCAATTTAAAACAATATTGTTAAAGCTCCTCAAACATGTAACCGCGATATTTTAAACTAGGAACACAGATATCCCTATTTAACTCCAATGTGAAGGAATTTAAAAAGGATAAAGAGAAAGGATATAGAAAAATACATACTGTTATGTACACCATCTTTTTTATGCTGACAAAAAAGAAGTAGCAAATACTTATTTTTATTTAAGATTTTCAGGCGGTTTCAGCAGAACATAACGATCAAACAGGGTTATCAATACCCCCTAGAACAAATACAGACGGTGATAGAAATATTTATGCAGATATAAGATGTTCCCAAATGATGGAATCTCCAAGCTATTCGTTATCCAATCAAAACAATCTGTCAATCCAGAAGGATGAAGAGGAAATGCATTTAACCATTGTAAATGATGGAGATTACAGAGATATCTTCGCTTCACATTCTTGTGGAAGAAGCATAGAAGATAACATTTTAAAGGACAATAAACATCGAAATGATTATGGTATTTTTGAAAAAAGTTGTAAGTACAGCGTGTTGTCCTTACGAAGAAACTTCAATCCTTCTGAAATGGAATGTTATGCCGTGAATCAATCACTTTGGCGTCCGTTTTCACACAACCATGATGATCCATACAGTTTGACAAATGTTTGGTTTTCTGAAGATCACCGTAGTCTGGATGATTGTGATTCACATTCTGATGTCAGTTTATCCTCCAAACACTCCGAGGATGCTTTTCAGAAAAGTAACGGACTTCAAACACAGGATGAAACTCAGTCGATCAATTAACTTTTTCTTCCTTTGTTTGTTAAAATGTCCCTTTGAAATCTTTTCACTAAAATGGTGAGACCACCTTTGTCAGTGGAGAGCTGCAAATATCATTAAGTCTATGCTGACTGATTTTTTTAATACAGATTGTTAGACCATTATTTAAAAACTCCATTGTCTATGGATTTTTCTGTTTATCAGTTCTTTACAATAAGGCATAAGATATCAAAACAAACGTATAGCTGTATAACTGATGCTGAAAAAAAAAATAAAAAAAACAGCACTTGTCATAGATTTATTTGTTCATATTTTGAATGTCTAAATAAGTATGTTGTACATATCTGAAATTAGTATGAGTTGCATTTTAAATTTGGAGAAGTTTCTTTTGCTATTAAAATTTCCGTTATTTCCTGATCATGACAAAGAGCACACGGTGGGTATTACCGGTCAGCAGGGGATGCTTACTCCTCCATGGTACCTGTTCCCACCTCTGATGTTTCGGACGTCCGTGTTTGCTCTGCTCTTTTTTTTGTATTGTTTTATGGATTTGAGATTGAATACTGTACGTTATTTTCTTATCCTTCTCATTTTCATTCGTTGGTGTTAAACAGAGAGGTTACATCACAAAGACAGTACATAATACATGTATATAAAAATAAAAGGAAAGATATAACAAAACATTCATTGGCTATTTTCTCAGACAAAATGCGTTTTGTCGATCCAAGAACCAGACTGTCTACTTTCGGCCTAACGGCTTCAGTTCGGATCTTGGGACAGATAAAAAGCGTGTTGCACTCGAACTCAGTAAGGAAATATATAATAAACCATAGTAAGGTGCAGTTGTGACGTCACATTCATTATGGTTTTTGCGTTAGCGTGATGAAGTGAAATTAAGTGGAGTGATATATAATCAGTGTAAAACATCGATTGTGAGGTATTTAAAATGCGATTAAAACATTTCTCATTATTTGTAGTTGAATAAGAATTCTATCCAACTGGGTATATTCTTGAAGCCTCTTTCGAAGGCTCGGTGATAAAAAATCGATTCGTTGAATATACGTCATATACAACTTAAAACTATGGAGGATCCGTTTGTCCTTAAGATTGTTTTTTTTTTTACTTTTATTCAGATTGGTCTATTACATCTTTCCCTACTTCAACATCAATCAAGGAAATATTGCCGACTGGTATGATGTCGTCCTCATATTGGGAAAACACACTCTTTGCAGTGATAGGATCTGTTGGAACACTTTGTGTTATCGTGATGATGTACTTTGCTAAAACATGGTACGATTGACATATTATTTATAGCATAACTACTTACAGCAATACGTTTAATTATAGTTTGTATGGTTTTCATTATTCCTAATATTTACGTTATGCTTTTTTTTTTCTATTTTTACATTGAAAGGTGCATTACAATAAAAGCCCGAGGTGTTGGCAATCACAAAAGTCTATCAGGTATAATGTTAATTTAATAAATAATTAATAATTAAAGCGTAACAGTAAAAGGTAGAAAAATATAATACTTTTAAGAAAATGATGATGATATTTTTTGTAAATATACTTTCATTGTAGAAAATACGTTGGGGGATGACATAAGCTTTAGGAACACAAACAATGAAAGCATTGAAGATGTTAACCATACCAAAAGTTATACGGGGTTATTGGTAGCAAACGGGACATCGCATGATGACACACATGTATATGGTATTGTGAAGTTGTAGTTACATCAAATTACCATTTAACTTACTTTATATTCAATTACAGTTAAAATTTCAATTTAACACTTTTGTTTTTCAACTTCAGTATCAAAATACGAATTGTTAACAGATTGTTAAGAAAAAGAATATTCTTGTGAATGTTTCTTAAGCTATTCTACATCTTATAGGGACCAGACCAAATATTAACGACGAACTTTACCAGAAAAACAAAGAAGAAATCACTGAAAATAAAATAGTAAATCTAGATAATGAGTACCAAGATGCTTGGTCCGATAAAAACTTCATTAAGATAAAAACCTTAGGCTATAGTTCAAAGGACTCAAATTTGACATCGTCACGAATAAACAATGGTGTTGATATGAAGCTTAGGCCCTACAGTTCCGTAAAATACAATAGAAAAAACAACGTGAGAGAGGCTGCAAGTGAGATGAATTCGGTCTACAACAACATCGGTGATAACTCTAAAGTAGGAAATGAGGACCAAAGAAATGGAGAGAATACAAATACAGATTTTGTGGTAGATTTCGGGGGCAAGTATTTTATAAACTTTTACATCAACATATGTCATTTTATTTCCAAGAAACGTGGATTATTTTAATCAAGCAATAAAATATACTATTTTATCTTTTATTTTGCAAGTTACATATATTCATTCTATTATTGAAGGCATGCATTCAGGAAAGGAAGATGCTTCACCAGACTTGATTGAATACGAAGACCTAAACGTTCTAATGGCTGTCCAGACAGAACATTATACAGATTAATCTTTCCCGACCGAAAATTATTATTCAGAAATCAATAAAAGCAGAGAGGTAAAAGAAAGACAATTTTGTTCAAATGGACATTTATATGAAGCCGAAAATATTGTTGAATCGACAGAAATGTATATATTTCCGAATGTTTATGGAAGAGAACACAATCTGAATGAAGATTCCTTTGCGAGAAATTCAAAAGAAGACATGATCAATGAAGGTGAGACGATAACTGAGGAAACTTGGAACTTTTACGACGATGTAACAATCCATTAACTCTACAATTAAGCTCATCTTACCTTGTACAGTTGACAACCAATGTTTGTACAGATAGAAAAAGAAACGAAAATTATTATATCATTTGTTTTACCATGTTATTTATGAACTTGGTTTGTTCTTTGATGTCTAAGTAGTTAATTTTTTGCAGAAGATTTCTCGAAGACGGCTCGATCGATTTTGTTCAAATTTTCAAAGATTATATGTTTCTATCTTAAGTTTGTACCCCCGACTCAATTTTGAAAAAATCTCTTCCGGTCGTGAGTTATCGCCCTTTCAGTGATTTTTAGAGGGTCTCCTTGTCCTTAAGTTAACTCAAAAACGACATTAGCTAGAGAGTTGAAATTTTCAGCGATGAAAGACGACACATTGCTAAATTGCACATTGGATATAAAAATTTTCAGAAAGATCCAATATGGAAGCTCGGTAGGGGTCAAAATCTAGGACAAGAATCATGAGTGAATTTTCGAGACATTTTGTATCATATCTTTTAAAGTATAATTATTTTGTTAAGGCATACTGAACAAAATTTGTGCAGAATTAGAAGATCTTTAATATGAGATCATAAAGAAAGTGCTGACTCATCACATTAGGGGACAAAAGGGGCTAAAAGTTTTTTTTCGATAACTCTTTAACAGTCAATATTTTGTTATACATTACTGAGGCAAAGATGATCATCTTAACAATCTACAACTGTATATTATGATTTTAATGTGGTATATTACATAATTAGGGGCAAAAGGGGCCAAAATGCTAAATCTTTTGACGCTTTATATCTCAAAAGTGGGAAATATTTTGATAAGTAATATTGAACAAAAGATGTTCAAAATAATGTTCTAAACAATATGCAATCTTTCATTTTTCGCTAAACGTCCCCATTAAGGAGTTGAAGGACTGGCCCCTAAATATTTCTTTTGCAAATAACTCGAAAATGAAACAGAATCCCTGAATAGTTGTTGAACAAAAAGTGTTCAAAATCCTAAGAGGTTTAAGATAAAATCCAGAAAAAAGGGCTGGACGCTCAAATTAAGGGCTGAGAGGGGCCAAAAGTCTTTAATAAATACCTGTTTACCAAGCAATATTCTGATATATATTACTGAAGCAAAAATGTTAATCTCAACAATCTACAACTGTATATTATGATTTTGATGTCGTATATTACATAATTAGGGGCCACAAGGGGCCAAAATGCTAAATCTTTGAAGCTTTATATCTCAAAAGTGGGAAATATTTTGACAAGTAATATTGAACAAAAGATGTTCAAAATAATGTTCTAAACAATATGCAATCTTTCATTTTTCGCTTAACGTTCCCATTAAGGAGTTAAAGGGCTGGCCCCTAAATATTTCTTTTGCAAATAACTCGAAAACGAAACAGAATCCCTGAATAGTTGTTGAACAAAAAGTGTTCAAAATCCTAAGAGGTTTAAGATAAAATCCAGAAAAAAGGGCTGGGCGCTCAAATTAAGGGCCGAGAGGGGCCAAAAGTCTTTAATAAATACCTCTTTAGCAAGCAATATTTTGATATACATTACTGAATCAAAAATGTTTACCTCAACAATCTACAACTATGTATGATGATTTTAATGTCGTATGGTACATAATTAAGGGCCATAAGGGGCCAAAATGCTAAATCTTTGAAACTTTATATCTCAAAATTTGGGAATTTTTTGATAAGTAATATTGAAAAAAAATATGTTCAAAATGATGTTCGGAACAATATGCAACCTTTCATTATTCGCTAAACGTCCCCATTAAAGATTTAAAGGGTTGGCCCCTAAATATACTTTTGCAAATAACTCGAAAACGAAAAAGAATCTCTGAATGGTTGTTGAACAAAAAATGATCAAAATCCTTAGAGCTTTAAGATGATATGAATAAAAGGGGCTGATTCCTAGAATTAGGGGCCGTGAGGGGCCAAAAGCCGAATTTTTAAGTCTTTAATGTTCAATGTCTTTTTACAGATGAATGAGATTATGGAAAATCGTTATTTTAGAATGAAAATCTCAATCAAAATCTTATCTCATCTCATCAAGAATCGGACGGAAGACCCACTCGTTGCTCGCAACGAGATCGTATCTAGTTCTTATTATTTTTCTTCCTGGGAAAATTTTGTCCGCGAGTGATCTTGTAAACTACACATCCGACTTAGATGAAACCTTTTTAGGGTAAGTAGGTTAGTAGTATGTAGATTTACGGAATCAAGGTCATTTTGCGCGCACGTGCTTGCAAGAGCGCACACGTGCAAAACTTAAAATGACCAATATATAATGGATATAACCGTAACTTTTCTATTTTGTGACAAAATGTTTTGAAACTTATAATGTAAGGAAATATTAGTAGTATGCACAAGATGACATGGTTAAAATAGCGATCGCACGTGCATGCACGGGGGCTTCGCTCTGATTGGCTGAAACTAAAGTCTCTATATCTTTCTTGTTTTTTGATAAAATCATTTGAAATTTTGAACATAGTCATACATTAGAGAGATCTACATCCTATAATAAAAAGATTTATCATGAAAGCATGTGCATGCACATGTGCTTGCAAGAGCTCGCACGTGCAACACGAGAAATGTCCAATATAATTGATACAGACGTAACTATTTAAATTATTGATGAAATGCTTTGAAACTCATATTATAAGTATATATTAGAAGCATAGACAAAATGACATGGTCAAAAAAGTAAGATCTCACGCGCATGCACGTGCGCTTCGCTCTGATTAGCTGAAACTAAAGTCTTAATATCTTTCTTGTTTCTTGTCATAATCCTTTAAAATTTTGAACATAGACCTACATTATGAAGATCAACAGCATCATATATAAGAATTTTCATGAAAGCATGTGCATGCCCGCGCGCTGCAATCTGATTGGCTGAAACTTTAAATGGCTATATCTCCTTTGTTTTTTGACGAAATGCTTTGAAATTAAAAAAAAACATAGTCATGCATTAGGATATCCTACGATATGATATAGAAAAAAAAAATCATAAAATCACGCGCATGCACGTGTGCTGCAATCTTATAGGCTTAAACTTGAAATGCTATAACTCCCTTGTTTTTCAACCAAACACGATGGGATTTAGAATATAGATAGATAAACGGGACTCCTACTAGAAGGTATGGTCATCATGCACGTGCACGTACTTGCGTGCATTTGGAACGACTGAAATGAAAAATACACTTGAAAGAGAGATTTTATTCATACTTTTGGACTGAATGCTTAAATATATTGTATATTAACCCCTTCACTTCCGTACCGGTCAATTTGACCGGTGGCGCAAAAAAAGAGGCGTGCGTGTTTTTCACACATCGCTGTTGAGCTCATTGTACAAAGAATATTATAATGTTTAGTATCAATGTTTAGGGATTTTTTTGTACTTTCTTCGTGTAATAAAATCACAATTGAATTTTTTTCTTGAAACAATTATATCATTTTTTTGCGTTAGCGTATAGTTTTGAAAAATGACGTTTTTTTTATATGCGACATTGATTTTTTGAACGATGGGTGAAATTTTTAATTCAGCGTAAAATAAATTTTGTCAAATACTGTTTAAAAGATAACGTCCCAAGCTTTTAGAGTATATAAATATTTTTTTAATTCTTGCCTTTTTGTGGTGAAAATTTATAAAATTTGATCACTTTTCCGTTTTTCAAAGGAAATTCTGGCCAAGTTTAACTAAAATGAGTTTTTACTCATATTTCTATATGGAAATAGGCAAAACTAAACCCAGCTGGTAAGAATACAGAAAATTTCCTATTCATTACCCAGATAGCAGGATGTTATTGGACCTTTGTTGGGCCACCGTTTGTATTCAACATTGGGCCATCGGTAATTTGCTCATCGGCCCTTAATCAAACCATCTTGTTGGCTTATTGTTGGGCCAATGTAACAGTTAATATTGGGCCACTGTTGAGCCAATGTATTATTTCAATATTGGGCAAACGTCATTTTTGTACAATTGGGCCATTGTAAGCAGTTAATGTTGGGCCAACGGTAATTTGCTCATCGGCCCTTAATCAAACCAACTTGTTGGCTTATTGTTGGGCCAATGTAACAGTTAATATTGGGCCACTGTCGGGCCAATGTATTTTTTCAATGTTGGGCAAACGTCATTTTTGTACATTTGGGCCATTGTAAGCAATTAATGTTGGGCCAACGGTAATTTGCTCATCGGCCCTTAATCAGACCAACTTGTTGGCTTATTGCTGGACCAACGAACGGATATTATTGAGCCATTGTTGGGCCACTTATTCTTTCAATATTAGGCAAACATCATTTGTATCTTATTGGCTCTCTATCACGACAACTCATTTGCTCTTCACTGGTTGGCCTTTGTCCTCAAAATTGACAAACAAATACATATATTAAGGTTATACTAGTTTTGTAGTAAGTTTAATGGTAAAAGCCCTTTAATTCTATCTATATATACTAGATTAATAGTTTAATACATATTCTTAATATATATCTCATAGCATTAATTAAAAAACTGAGGAAAAAGAAATCAAAATATAAAATTATATTATAACATACTAGTATTTTATTGCTCAGTGCATGAGAAAACATTAATAAAGAAATAAAAGTTGATGCTCACTTCAAGCGATGCATGTAGGGTTACATGACTGTATACTCCCTCTCTAATGTAAATTTATGCACAAGTTCAGTAAATTGCAGGTATCAATAAGCAGGTCCAACAAAGAAACAAAGCCCCCCTGTTCTTAAAATAATACTAAAATGAATCCCGTCATTTTGTTTACTTACACAAAAAATGTTTCTGGCATCTACATCGTGTTTGTAACCGACAAACAGACACAGAAAAGGGTAGAACTACAGATTTGTCACAGTATATAACAGAAAAAGCCAGGCACTGTCACTTTCCATCTGATCCCTCTCCCAAGTCTTCTCATCTCTCTCCCGAGTCTCCTCCTCCCCCTTCTTTTCTTCTCTGTCCGTTTCTTCCTCACCTATCCCTGTCATTGCCATACCTTAGCTATTCTTTGATTGTGTTTTGAATGTCTTTTTAGAAACTCCATTAGCACTAAAATTATAGTATTTGGTACTCAATACATTTGTTACTTTTCTCAGTAAAGAGTAAACATTCGATTAAATTTACAAGTATATCATCATATGTTTAAGCTGTCAATTAAGGAATAACCGTCTTTTTTGTTTCATGGTGTAATTAAGTGATTAGCTTGCATGATGAAGGCATTTATGCATAACGTTTCTACGCTTGATAATTATCATCATCACAACGATTTTGATTCAATGTTGCCCCATATAAAATACATGTATAGAAAAGTCGTTGCACTGAACAAATTTTAATTGAAAGAACCCAATTTATGTTTAGTACTGAATAAATTTAGTTTTAACTTCAACAAGTTCAACATTTTCAAAATATTTGATCATGTGCTCGACGTTAAGTGTGTATAAGTAAATTAAGTGGTAGACTTCGGAAATGTATTTTACTAGTCACACATTTCAATATAAATAAGGGGCAAATTATTTATTGTTTTAACTGTATCAAAACACATTTGTTATTTTATACTTTAATTTATTTTTCTTGTATAAAAACAAAAACGTTTAATCACTGATAATTTAACATTTTAACACGCCTTGTAAATTTATTTTAGCTAGCTTGTACTTTCAAGTAGGGTTGGTTGTAGATTTATTTTTGATTGTAGAGATGATCAGATTTGTTGATATTCAGGATTGTAACAAATAAATGTTTATACACATTGGCCCAATGTTGGTCCAAAATATCGGGCCAACATTGGGCCAAGGAGCAAAATGACACTGGACCAACGTCATTTGCCAACATCGGCCCAATGTTCCTCTTGACGTTGGTCAAACAATGTCGCATTTATTGGGCCAATGTTGGCGCAACGTTGGGCCAATATCTGTAGAAATAACACTCTACACTGGGCCAACGTTGGTCCAACATATCGGGCCAACATTGGGCCGATGAGCAAACTTAAATTGGGTCAATGTCATTTGCCAACATTGGCCCGATGTAACCGATTACATTGGCCAATCGTTGGCCCAATGTTATCATGCCATCTGGGGTACAGTGTTGACCCAAAAAAGCACCTGGCCTCTGCACTTCCCCGTGTCTGCTTTGCGCAGATTTGTACATGATATCGTTTAAAAACTAAACGTTAATTCAGCTGTGCCGAGGCAAATATATTATAAATACTTACAAAGTGGATGCAGATATGCAAGGTATCAGTCTCATTACGCTCGCTCGTGTCAGATTAAAAATGGCGCGGATATTACAAGTAGCCCGGTTGTTGTCTACCCATGATCCTCAGTCAGATTCATGGTATATTGGGCCAAAGTTGGGCCGATGCCAGTCCCCAAACAAATATTTTCTCTCATGATAATAATTTTATGATATAATGCGAACAGTTAGCCCAGCATTAGCGCACCATTATACATTACCAGCTATCGAGATTCTATGTTGGGCCATTGTTGGCCCAATAAAGGTAACCCAACAGAGATAATACAACCATAATGTAAGATTAAGCCAACGATCGATGTTCTGCTATCTGGTTTATTACAAATAAATACAAGAATAAACACAATTCAAAAAATAGAATAAAATACTCTATGGTGCTGTGATCAATTAAGTGCAAAGTTAAAATGTTGAAAATATCATATCTAAACAAGAGCAGTCATCCAATGATAAGCATGGACATAGAAAGTCCTCTCAATTATTTCAGAATGTGCCAACGTTGTCCCAATGTAAAGCTCAGTAGCTAATTATAAAATTGACACCATCAATTAATTGGCAGTATAATAATTGGGCCTACGTTGGCCCTATATAAATATCCCATCTTTTAAACACCTAACCAAAACAACACTTGTGTGTATTACAAACATTGTGCCAATGTTGAGCCAACATACTACTACCAACTTGATAGGACACGTTCTTTAAGGGTGTATTAGAAACAATGGGCCAACGTTGGACCAACATAATACTATCAACTTGATAAGACATTTCTTTAAGGGTGTATTAGAAACATCGGGCCAACGTTGGGCCAACATACTACTTGAACTTGATAAGGCACTTTCTTAAAGGGTGTATTACAAACAATGGACCAACGTTGGGCCAACATAATACTACCAACTTGATGAGACATTTTCTTTAAAGGTGTATTACTATCAATGGGCCAACGTTGAGCCAACATGTTACTACCAACTTGATAAGACACATTCTTTAAGGGT
This sequence comes from Saccostrea glomerata, assembly GCA_003671525.1. NCBI lineage: Eukaryota > Metazoa > Mollusca > Bivalvia > Ostreida > Ostreidae > Saccostrea > Saccostrea glomerata. The sequence continues at coordinate 394,520 of PRKT01000466.1, forward strand.
GTATTACAAACATCGGGCCAGCGTTGGGCCAACATACTACTACCAACTTGTAAATACACTTTTCTTTAAGGGTGTATAATAAACATTGGTCCAACTTTGGACCAACACCAGGATCCTTCCTTCCTTGGAACTAAAGTGAATGGAAGTTGCTTACGTTGGACCAACGTTGGGCCAACATAGGAATTATGTCATGGTCAAGAAGGTTGACTTGGTAACATTGGTTCAACGTTGGCCCAACGTTGTTCCCCCGACGCCAACCATACAACCTTTTACAAATGTTGGCCCAACATAGTCATGCTATCTGGGTAGTTTTTATTTCATCACAATCGGATAAGTATTTGCCTATCTACAATAGTTTAAGTTTAGCATTTTCCGCAGAAAAGTTGTTAATTTTAACGCAAAAGTGGTGACAACGTTATGTGAAAGATTTGTGCTGTGACACGATTTATTACACTAATGTACATGGTATAGACGTTGCTCTAAAAATATTATAGAAATCTAGTATAATTTAAAACAGTACGTATTCCTTTCTTTATCTCTTTCTTTCTTTATTTATTTGCTTTATTTATCCTGGTAATGATTTATTTCAACGCAGATAGAAAAGATTCGTAAACATGCCAGTATAAAATACCGCACACATACTCGTATATATACATTACCTAGTACATTTAATGTACATGTAGGGTTAAAATAAAGGATTATTTAAAAATATAACCTACATCAAACACTGTGGATGAATATTGTTAATTATTTAGATGGTGCTCTGGAAGACATGAAATATTTATTATCTTTTTTTTCGGAACATAGTTCCGTTATTGTCCTCCTCGTACCCGCATCACAATGTGATGCATGGACACCACGTGTTTCCGTTTCTACTGAAAACAACACAGCAAACGCTCGGACGAATATTTAGCTTTACTTAAGCCTGCAGTCTACTTATTTGGCTTGACTATGGAAAACGACCTGATATCGTCAGATGAAGAGGATGCCCTGGATCTCTTGTTACAAGATGCGCTTGATGATGATCCAACCGATCCTGCCTTCAATATTGATGACATGTAAGCCTAGCCTTTGCATACACTGATTTTGATTAGGAAAATTATCACAATTTGATCTTTATTTGCTAGGCCCTATTTCGTGAAAGAGAGTACCTACATTTATAAAAGTATTGAAACATAGGAATAAGGCTAAAAGATTTGGCTATTTACAAAAACATATTTAGCGTTTAGACAATGGTGGATTTTTAAGGTCCTGTCAAGGTCAGTCCTGAACGCAGCATGTTGCGCATTGCATGCTGTTTGCATTTCGAACGTCCTTTATGAGGCATACAAATGATACATGTAAAATAATATCTTATGATTATGAGGACAGGAGTAAAACGAAAATTTATTGACCAGAATGTGGTTTGGATTTCTAAGGGGAGCGACATTTTTTTTTTTTTGGGGGGGGGGGGGGGGGG
>PRKT01000466.1:396942-415394 GCA_003671525.1 Saccostrea glomerata
GGGGGGGGGGGGGGGGGGGGGGATACATGTAGCACCAGACAAGACAAATTATTTTCTTGCCTGTTGAGAACTGCAGACCCCACCCCATCCCCTCCCACCACCACAACGAGTCCTTTGGAACTTTTAACAAAAACATGATAGCACTTTTAAAAATGATTTTTTTTTGGTGAATTTCATGTATAATTCAGATTAATTTTCTCTGCTTCATTTCCAAATTTTAATATCATAAATATTGTATTGGTGTGTGATTTTTTTCATTTAAATAGTATGAAATTGTAAGGGTCAGTAGAGGACAAATTTATTGCAGTAGTGTATTTGCTATTTGGAAAATATATTTAACTTTTCAAGAGAATTGGTATCCCAGTCTTCTGTGGGGAGTTCCCAGATTTCTTCTGCCAGTGATGATCCCCCTCGCAAATCCAGATATGCACTGGAGAGATGCCAATGTAGAGGACACAGGGGCACCAGATCCACGAACTGTAGCATTTCACCCAGAGAGGCAGCCCGGCATTCAGTTGGGACGACTTTTAAGGTTAAATATAGCAAAAATCTCTTTTGCAATTATTTTATACATGTAAATTACAATATACCATAGGCATGCATATTGTAGAGAAAAATTATTCACTCTCTTTATAAATGTGCTTCCAAATTCATATGCAGGGTTATGACAAATAATTTTAGTCTTATATTTCCAGTTTTATTTTAGATATGGTGCTAGGCAGTTTCGAGAACCCATGGATTTCTTGAAACTGTTTCTGACGGAGGCGTTGGTCTTCTCAATCTGTGTGGCCACCAATGATTATGCCAATATGCTGATATCTAGAGGGGAAAGGTCATCGTATGCAAGTCAAGGGAATTGGACTCCTCTCACTGAAGAGGAATTGTACAGGTATAACAAATTCTAAATTAATGTAATTTAAATTATCAAGTGAATTTCCTCAATATCACCTTTACCAACTCATGCTATTTTTGTTTTACCTACGAGTCATTTGCATTTCCCTTTTTGAAACTTGAAACATTTATTTCACTCACTTATAATACACTCACTTATAATAGCATACATGCTGTAAACTTCAATTATATTATATAAGTATGTACTGCATGGAGAATTTCACCCAAGAAATTATTGTACACCAAGGTGCAGTCGAGATTGATAATGGTTTTCAAGGGTAGAAAATTTTCATTGTTATACCTTTAAAAATGTGTTCCTATACAAATCTTATAATACAGATAAAAGTCTAACATTTTTAATGTTTTGCTGAGCGGGCATAAAAAAATCGATGTTGGACCGCTGAGTGAGATGTTGGACCGCTCGGAGAGATATTGGACCGCTAACGTCACAGAATGGGCGGAGCTTAATCTCATTTTCATTCGTTGGTGTTAAACAATTACATATAGAGTCAGTGAAGCACAGTTTATATTGCTTTCTATCTTATTTTTAACAGCTGAGAAGTTGACACGCGTACAGTCTTTGGTGGATCATGTTAAAGAGAAGTCCAAGGAATTATACCAGCCGCACAGGGAAATAGCTGTAGATGAGAGAATGGTATCCTCAAAGCATAAGTTCTCTGGTATTCGCCAGTTTATTAAAGACAAGCCTATTCGATTTGGTATAAAGCTTTGGGTTGTAGCTTGTAACATGTCTGGGTATACATACGACTTTTTTGTTTATCTTGGTAAAAAGAACACAATTTTTACTGAACGTGCAAAAGGTCTTGGATACAATGTAACACTTAGATTATGTGAGTCCCTTTTTGATCAAGGGTATAGGCTTTTTACTGAATGTTTTTATACGTCTTTAGCTCTTGGCAAAGAATTGTTTGCAAGGAAACTTTACCTTGTTGGGGTACTGAAATCAAACAGTTTATCTATACCTGATGAACTTAGAGATGTTAAAATCTGGGAAAGAGTAGCAACACGTGGTGACTTTAGATGGCAGAGAGTTGATGATTGTAAAGATTGTAAGTGATGAGTGGAAAGATTGTAAGGTTGTCACTTTTATGTCACCTTTACATCAGGGTTCAGCTACAACTGTTTGTGAATGCACTATGAAATCTAGATTAACTTGGAACAAAAAACAACTTGTACAACCTGTAGTAGCAAATGATTATAATAAATGTTTGGGAGCTGTTGATCTTTCAAACCAGTTTACTAATAAATATCCATCTTATATAAGAACACAATATCATTGGTGGAAAGTTCTGTTTTTTCATTTACTAGATATTATGGTTGTGAATTCATATATTCTTTTTCAAGAATTTAGAAAATCGCACGAAAGTCAGATTACAAATTGTTCTTCAGGGTTTGGACAACTTGAATTCCGTGAATCACTTGCTTTGTCACTGATGGGTTTGAATGAAAAGTCTGTATCAAAAGAAAGTGTTATTCAATGTATACCTGAATTTTTAGAGAAAAGGAAAGATTGTGTATTTTGTAATGCTGAGGCAATACTTTTGAATAAGAAGTCTCCTAGTTATAAGACACTTGTATTTTGTCCATCATGCCAAGTTCCTCTTTGTTTATCAAGTGACAGAAATTGTTTTAAGAAATGGCATAGTAAAGAAGGAGAAGATGTTCGAAAGAGTGCAGATTTGTCATGTAAAAAGAGAAAGCTATGAAATTATTCTGTACATGTATTCTTTAAAGGACATACCATATTTATGTCCAGTGAATTCAAATATATGTACATTATATAAATGTAACCGTCGTGAGACATGATGATGATGCCGTGCATAAAAGTTTCTCAACAATTATGTTCAACTTCTTGATTATCAATTATATAAAATGTACATTTAGGTGTAATTTCCATACATTTGTTGACATGCAAGTAATAGTGCTATTTGTCAATTTTTTTATGAAATTTTTATCAAATTTGGAAATTTTTGTAAAATGAATATGAAATTCATAATTGAAAACCACATTTCATTTTAATAACTTTTTAGATACTAGTAATTAGTTTGAACTGTTTTTAATGGAAGAAGTGAAACATTACAGTGTCACATGGATAGTACCTAAGTATTTTTGTATATATTTCTGGGCTGAAAAATGGAAGGAAAAGTTAAAAAAAACAAAATTCCGAAGCACAATTTTTGCACTTGATGACCTTTGACCTTTATTGTCTCAAAAATATTAATGATAATTATTGCTCTTAATGCTTAAAACCTTAGAAAAATGTGTGTAGGGAATATCTTTTTGATTAATTTGGTAATTATGCTAATTATTATGTTTTGTAATTATTATGTATTGTTATTATATTGACATTGTACTGGATGGAAGCAGAAATGTGAAATTAAGTTAAAATTGTATTATGGGTAATGTTACTTAGCAACCAGAAATATTCATTTATCAATTAAATTGATTACTGTGATAATGGTGTTTTAGTTGTATCTTAGTAGGCTCAAGTTAATATAATAAGAATCTCTTCTATATCCTTTACATTATTTTTACTGAACAATCTCACGGAATGTAAACAAATGTCACAGTCAAGAATGAGTGAAAACAAACGTATACAACTGAAAAGTAAAAAAAGTTGTAGTTGCTTAGCAACCAATTAAAGGCCATTTAACACAAATTTAAACTTAAATGGTGCAGGCATTTTGCAGTTAAGCATAATGCCTTCTAGAAAGTGTTCTCAGAATTTTCTATTTTAGCATCCATTGTGTAAAACTTTAGCAAGAATTTTGAAAAGTGTTGAAAAAGTTGATGAAATTATTGCACTAATTTGACCTTTGACCTCCTAAAAATAGATCTAATGAGGTCAAACTTCAAGTCAATTTATCTGCTGTATGTCCCTTGTAATTCTATGACCTCACATCTAATTTTAATATGTGCTTGGATGCATAAATGTATCTAGAATGAGTAAAAAATGAAGATTTCAGCCCGAAAATTCAAGAATTCTGCGTTGCTAAGCAACCGCTTTTAAGTAGTTATATGCAGAATTGAAAAAAAAGTTTATGTGTTTCATGTAGTAGAGTATCATGCTCTTTTGTGGGTATATCCCAAATTTTCTATTTCAACATACATCATAGTTAATATTTAGCTAGAAGATTAAAAAGTATCAAAAAATTCCATAAAATTTTGCACTTAATTGACCTTTGACCTCAATTTGTACTAATAAGGTCAGTAGGTGAGTATCTAAATAGTCATAAAATATCATCTCTAAGAAATTCCCTACAAAATGGTATGCATTATGCCTAGCTTTCTCCTTGGATAAAAAAGTTAGAAATAATTTAATAATGCAATGTCAAAAGACCTCCAAAATCACTTAAAATGCGCCGGTAGAGAAAGGGTTAAAATATGTAGATAGTGTAGACAAGATGATATGATCATAACGCACATGCATTCACATGCGCACGAGTGCAATGCTAAAATTTGAATATAATTGGTATCCTTCTGAGAAAAAAGTTGTTAAAGTAAAAAATGCACAGAGTTCGTCTTATTTAATGAAGCTTATAGTGAATATGACACCAAAAAGAAGTTTGGGGAACATCTGTAACGGTTCCCGTTACAATTAGCACTAGTTAACTATGATTTTGTTAATATCATCAACCATTAAAATACAGCAATTATTTGAATCGAGGTCAATTTAATCTATGATGTCTTGTATTGTGTTATACGTACAGAAATAAGAAAAAAAAAGTAGTATGTATCTACAAGTTTAAATTCTAGATGTTTTACAGGGGCTATATTTTGTACTCTCTTATCTGCTTATTCATTAGCCGTACCCTTAGTTTTCCAAATATGTTTAGATAGGGATTTCTCCTGGGGTGGGATTATAAAAGGAGAAAAATTAATTGAAAGAATTACAAAAAATCATAACTTATGTTGAATAAGAGTATTACTGCTTATATTTCCTATCGCATTAGATTTAATTTGTCCTTCATTCTCGAATTTTTAACACAATATGCCCGTATTCAATTTGCCCATGCACACTGCTGTTTAATTTTTTTTTTTTTGGCATAAATAAGGTTTTAAGCTTCCAAAAAGAGAATTCAAGACTTCTTAAATCCTTTGAAACCAAATAAAACGTTTATACCTTTGAATGGTAATTAACGTCTTTATTTGAGTGTAAAATTCTGATGTGGGATTTTGAGGTATTCAATTCCTACATGTATTAGCAACATATTCACTGACATTAATAAACACAGAACAAAAATCTAATTGTTTTATACTCCATTTATTATATTACGATGTGAGGTACATGTAATTATGAAATTTGCTAAGATTCTACTTTTTCAAACATTCACTCTTCAATTCCGATCTTCGTGGTTCTTCTTAAGGATCCTCTTCATAAAAACTTTTTTCAGAGTGTCCGCTGGGTACCTATGGCCTTAACTGCACAGATGAATGTGTTAAAGGATATTATGGAAGATTCTGTCGGGCAGAGTGTAAATGTCCAGCAGAAAGATGTGATCTAAGATACGGCTGTCAGGAGACAAATACTGGTAATTATAAACTAATGTAATACTTAACTTTTTGTGATATAATATTTTTATCCATGAAATATTCTTTTTAGAAACAACTGCATGAGGTTTTTCTAATTGATTATCCAACCCAGTGTTCTTTCGGACGAGACCTTTAAAACCGAATTCCTGTGAGGTGTTAGTCCTTGGTAGGAGAAAAAACTCAATGCCCATGAGTGTCGATAAAAGGTCCTTATTAAAGCCCTTCGAATTCTTAGGTTGATGTTCATGTACCTATTTGAGTGCACATCCTTGGATAGGACGGAAAATAATCAGCAATTAATCAATCTACAAAATCCTATATGTTTTCTGCTCCTAGACATCTAATCCCACGTCTGAAATTTTCAAGTGGTCCGACTGGTATTGTAGATTTACCGATATCTGTCCTTATCATCATCTTGTATATTACAACAATGGGCAACGTTTAACATTTTATAAATAATCTTTTTACCAGTATTTCAAAGATTTTGATGAAGAACTTCATAAGGTTGCTATTTATTAATATATGTTAAGCATTGTATTTTACAAAAATATGTCTTTTTGTAAACATACTTTTTAAAAATTTATTTAAAGCAAGGTACATTATTGACAAACAAGTAGATGAAACAAGAATATCAAAAGTTTCGTGTAAAATAATCATTTCGTAAGTTCTATGGTCGATACAATGACTTTTTCAGCCAAAACAATTTATCATTGAGTCAAATGCTGACTGAGGTTTTTTGTTATAATTGTATAATCTTTGTTATAATTTATATTATTTATACACTATATTGTCAACGGATTTTCCCGTTATTTCCCTATCATGACTAGGAGCACACAACGGGTATGACCAGTCGACAGGGGATGCTCATTATTCCATGGCACCTGATGCCACCTCTGATGTTTTTTTAGGTCCGTGTTTGCTCTGCTCCTATTTTGTATTATATACCTAATGTGTATCACCCAATTTTACTGCTGAATTTACGCTATCACGTGACGTCGTGATCCGATTTTCCGGATCACCAACATGTTGTTTTCTGAATCCATATCACCACTCTCTGAAACTGATGACGTAGTACGCAGAAATATGACGTTATTTTTCTTGCGCGTTAAAAAGTCCCTTGTTATTATGCATTGTTTAATGGATAAATATTATCCAATTTATCTCTAAAGGTTTATTTTATTATATTTAGCCAGTTATAAGGGGGTATATAATAAATTTATCATTATATCAGTAACTTGATCCGAAGAGCCGTATCACGTCTCGTTGACAGGCGCGGATCATCAGATCAAACTCGACGCTTCGCGTCTCGTTTGATCTGATGATCCGCGCCTGTCAACACGACATGATACGACCTTTCGGAACAAGTTACTGGTATAATAATCTATATGTATCGTGTTCTCGACTTTTGATCTTGAATGCAGTTTGTTATCTCCATATGTTGTATTCTATCTTCGCCCTTATTTGATGAGATAAAACATACACAAAAATATTTGTTATATAAATAAAAAAACATATTCATTTGGATCTTAGATTTATTATATGTTGGTGCAGTGATGAAAATTAAATGTACTGTTCACCTGCTGGAGTGCTTTTTCATATTAAATGAAATTAATTTGGAAGTACATTTCTTGAATAATGTTAAAACATGAATGCAAATTACAAAAGTTTCCACGGCAAATCAAGTGCATTGCATTTTGCACCACATATCAGTTAAACAGTATTGATCATTTAACAATACTTTTATTTAATCAACATGTAACTTATTAAAGCTGCCTCCAATTCATTTTTATTTTTCATTTATTATTTATTTTTGATAAAAGGTACTGACAGCAAGAGTGGGTGGGTTAACGTGACGTATGCCCTGATCGGATCTGTAACAACCATGAGTCTGATTGGTCTAATGTTTTATCTTAGATCCTGGTAAAATATGTATTAAGACTCTTTGCTCAATTGAGGAAAGAATAAATGTAACTTTTAAATCCAAATGCTTATTTCATTTTCAAACGTAATTGACTTTGATAATATGAGATAACAGAGTATCTTTTCTATAGGTTCTCGAAAATAAAAGCCTCATCATCTTCTGTTACAAATCAAGTGTATACAGATCAGGCAGGTATGATTATGAATAATTGAATTTTTTTCCAAAAGCGATTTATTTTTTTTTAAAATAATTATTGTATTAGATAAATACATTTTCAGCCATTTTATTGGTATATTGCATGTTTTTCAATAAACATGTTTATATAATGTTTATATGGATGACAGTTACAACAGAGCTATGGTAATTATGAAAACGCGCTTTCTGTTAAGTAGAAAACCAGGAGGAACATAGATACGAGAGTCGTAGAAGCTCGTCCTCCACAGAGACTGAAACTGTCCTGCAGAGGACACCAAATCATCAAGACCTGAACAGCTATACAGATCTAAGGTTCTCTCAGATGCAGCCTATGTATGACAACTCAAATGACGATGAAAGTGCCCAAGAACCTAAAACACCACCTGTTGATTCTCTCCCATCTCTAAGAAAGACAAATGGCCATAAAAAAGAAGTAATTGGCAACACTGACAACACTGACGCAGATCACGATGAGGCATACGAACGATATTTTGAACAAGAAGGATACAACGTCTTGTCTCTACGTAAACCTTGTATGGAGAAATCAATGACTCTGCGATCTTTAGACGCTTCATTCAAACTCAAGGACAATGCAGAGTGTATGCACGATGAATACGACTCGATGGAAATGAAAGAGAAACAAAAAGAAGAATGCGCGTCTGAGTTAGGGATAAAGCAAAGTGAATTCTCTGAAAAAGTACTTTGCCAAAAAAGTTCAATAGATGAAACTATTAAAGATTATATAGAAAGTGCACAACTGAGTCGAAAACTTGGGATGATGAAAGATAATGAGACAAGCGCTTCAAATTCGATATCAAAAAGTAAAAGCTTTACCGCCCGAGAGTCGGATCGCCCAAAGCGTTTTTCTTCTCGTCCTTATAGTTTGGCAAATAGCAGTTGGCGTAAACGACACACCGCTGGGTTGTCGAAACTTAGCAGAATATCAGATTACGAGGAAGTGTTTTCACTAGAAGACAAAGAATGTGATGTAGATAAACTTAAATGCTCAGACAGTTATATTCAAAGTAACAATGAGAGTTCCGATAACCAATCGATGGCGACTGTATCTATCGAAAATGAACATAAGAAACTGCCAATTTCCCCTGAAGACAAAGAAGATGAGTTTGAGAAACCATACGAAGAAATAGATTTGTTGGAAAATGAGTCGCATATCAATACAAAAGAAAAAGACGAAAGTTTTGAACCAGATCCTTCAGATGAATACAGTCAGGTTCAGAAACGACCACAGCTTCAGTTTAACGACTCTAGCACGCTATCTGTGGAACTGCTGAATGAGGAAGGAAAACTAAACACTAAGATGTAGCTCAAAGTCATTAAAAAGAAAACGAAGCACTAAGAAGTAGCAAAATTTCAATTCAAAAGATGGCTGTATTTTTCAAAGAACATACATTGTGAAAGAGAACGATAATTAAAGTAATAAACTGTTATGAATACTTGTTATCTGAAAATTTCAAAACAAAAACAAATCTTATTGTTTCAGCTGTCCATTGATTGTCAATTGTTTTTAACATGTTTTTCGTGCAGCTTTCATAAAGCTATTCAAGGGGACTCAAGATCTATCATTTCAACAAATGTTTTTTTCGCATTTTTCGTATAGTATAAGTATTTCGATCGTGATGTTCGTATGTACCTTGTGCCTTTTGAAGTATTTGGAAAATTAACATAATATACTAGTATTTCAAAAGTGCTGAAGTATTTCCATATAAACATAGAGGTAAATAGATAATGTTACCGATTGTACAGGGTGCTAATTAAGTATTTACAGGAAAAATCAAACTGCGTACCTGCACTCGTTCCAGGATATGAAATAATGAGTATTGGTGTACGGAATCTAATTTACTGAAAAAATGAAATTATTGAAAAAATCTAGGTAATATTCCCGATATGGTAGAATAAAGTTTAAATACTCCTCTATCAAGTGAAATATCTCAAATAAAAAAAAAACAAAAAACAAAAAACAAAGGAAATCAAAAGTATCATATGTTTGTGTCCGTACACTGTTGAGGTCCTGCAATGAATACTTAGGCCTGATTCAATACAATTAAGTTTTATTCTTTATCACCTACTCTTTATTAGTCTATCATAAATGACAGGGGGTTCAAAATGAAAAAAGCAGATCTGCAACTTATAGAAGACTTAATCATAAAATGCATGGTTCAATCTCTTTAGAGTAAGAAAGTCGAAAATAACGAAACAATGATCAATCTTCCTCAGAGGTGGGATCAGGTGTGTCAAATATGCCCCATACTTCTCTCAAATATAGTAGTTAAACCTGAGGACAATATATATAAAAAAAATAAGCATAAGAAAGTCTGAATCCTAAAGAAAATTATTTAAAAAATGAAAAATTAACAAACTTCTGTCACAAATCTGGATAGCAAACATGGATGACTGAATAGATAAGAAGTTGGCTTAAGTACTAATTTCGTGTTGATTGGACACACCCGCCGTGTGCTCCTTGTTTTGATTGCATTAACGGAAAATCATCAGGCAATCAAGGATATTTATTATGTCCTAACAATTTGTATGAAATGAAAACAACAACTCAAAATTGGAATGCATTTCATTAAAAAAAAACTTTATATTTGCAGAATTATGGGAGTCAATGTGCTCGCTAAGGTGACATTTCTGCGTTTATTAGAGTTCCATAAGGTTATATAGAAAGGTAATCACAATTTGAGAAAATTCTAATCTCGTTTATAATAAGTTAATGTCTATAGCGAACAATAAAGTCTGAAAATTAAGTGATATATAGTGTCTGAATGTATTTGCTGACAATGTCATTATGGAGGTTATTTAATTTTTACTTTAACAAATATATAAAATATATATGTACTAGGTGATAAGGGGATATTTAAGCGATCAATGTCTAGTTAGTAGAGTATGCCAGGGAGGTCAACGATTCTACGAAACGCGGGATTATTTATGCATACACAATGTAAAGTGTTTGATCATGTGTCTTTATAATTCTATTACACGTTGAAAAAAAATTGTAAATTCAAAATTTAAATAATTATGTTGATTAATAGATTTGATATACACGAGGCCTCCCATGTCAATTTCAATAGTCCCAGCCCACTGATCAATGTCAAACACAAATCCACCCGCACAAAATTAACATAAATATGAAGCATCCTTGGCGTCAGAAATAAAGACAGGCGCACAAAATTTCTTTTTTTATATTGGGCCTCCTTAGCTCCTGGTCATCGGTTGGCAGAATTTTTATTCAGATAGAATGATAAACAAATCAACTCAACTAATTTTTTCAGAGTTTTCACGGAAAAAGTAGAATTGGAAATATGAGAGGTTGACAACAAAAATGTATAGTCATCAATTTTTTTTTATAACGTTTTGTTTTTAGGTTACCGTTAACGTCTTTTTGTTGTCAACGTTTCAAACCTGATTCATGTAGTCAGTCTCTATGATACCCTTTCTCCCTTTGAAAAAACTAGGTGGCAATTTACTCGTAATATCAAACAAAACGTCCTTAAGACAGTGGTGAGGTTGGTTTTGCACTTGAAAGTAATACATCAAATAATCTTTTATCTTAGCTGCTTGTTGACACTCGCTTGATTAAGATGACTCGGAATGTTTTTCATTTTGGTCAGATACGTATGTGCACGTTAAACATTTAATTTCAGAATCTGATATTATATTTATTTCATATTTAAAAGATTTACACTCGATCCATCTCCTAGTAGCCAAACTAAGGTCTAGAAGAGAAAGACTCTTGAACGATTTCTTCATTGAACTTTTTGTCTTTTGATCGACGCGGGTGTTTTATGATTATCTTTTTAATGACCTCTTTTCAACACTATCTTAACATTTAATCCTTATATCACCTAATAAACATTCCCATTAAGTTCTAAAAATGTCACTTTTTTGGTATTTTATGTATTTTACATGTTACATTTAAAGACGAGAAACTATTAGTTTATGTTTTGAAAATTGCTCTTATTTCCTTCATCATCTTCGTGTTCTTCTTCATGTTCATCATCATCATCATCATCATCATCATCATCATCATCATCATCAATGTCTTTCACCTCTTTATCTTTTCGATCTTTACATCCTTGAGTTGGAATGGAGTCGACAGATGGCGCTGTTGGTTCTATTCCACCTCCACAGTCAGGAGAACTGTCATACAGAGACTGCATTCTGGAAAATCTCAAATCCGTATAAGTATTTACATCTGGTTGTTCACGTGTGCTCGATACAACATTTCCGGCTCCACCTGAGGAAGAACTTCCATGAGATTCGAATCCATCTCTCTGCGTTTCTTCAAACAGAAAGTAAGCATTTACGTTCTGATCTATGATTTTTTTTACACTACACTATACCGTAATCTGATTCTTTTAAAAATTAATTGAGCTTTGTTACAACGCACTTTGAAAAATTACGCACTTTGAAATTTTTTTTTCAAAGTGCGTTAAAATTTGGGACCAAGCTAACGCACTTTGAAAAAAATAATTTTTTTTCAAAGTGCGTTAATATATTAACGCGACCATATTAACGCACTTTGAAAAAAATGTAAAGATTGATCAATATTCCTTCAAATAATCGGTATGATAGATAACAGATCCTGGTTTGATAACTTTTTATGATAAAGTCACTAAAGGACCTGAGATATTGACGTTTTAAATATTTAAGGTTTTGATAAAATAAAAGGGAAAATTTAAGGGTCTTGAAAAAAGAGTGACGATTGTTTAAGCTCATTAATTCGTTTCTTCTTTTTTTAAATTCTAGTCTTTGATAAGTAGATGTAAAGGTGTATAGGGGCACTAACAGAGGACAGCTTTAAGCAACTTAGCATTTATCAAAATAAAAAGGGGCCAAATTTATTGTTCAAAACTATGAAAATTCTTTCTCTCTCATACGTTTTACTGTACTTGAAAATTTCTAGTTTTCATCTGTTTTAATTAACTCATTTATTATTGAAAGTTTTCAACGTCAAACCAGTTAGGTAAATACATAATTATATGAATGCTTTGAGTATAGCATAGACATTGAGATTGGGCGAAGGGCCAGGGGAGGGGATGGGGGCTAAGCCCTCCACATATTTTGGAAAGATATATACATCGTATAAGCATTGAAAATGCAGCCTACCCTTTTTAGGTTTATTGCTCCCCTCCCCCGTTTGCTACCGACACCTTTGTATTGGAAAGATAAAGATAAGGACTGAGGGATCTTATACCCGTCTTCTCCTCTTTTCGACGGGAATAAATCAATTCATTTTTGAGGTTAGGGTTAGGCTTACTTTTTCGAAAGATGAATAACAAATGAAATATTTCCATAACTAAAATATGATTTTTTTTTCAAAGTGCGTTAAGTGTCTCCATGGTAAAATATATTGATGTAGACTCTTAACGCACTTTGAAAAATTTTTTCAAAGTGCGTTGAGTTGGTCCCAAATTTAACACACTTTGAAAAAATTTTTCAAAGTGCGTTGAGTTGGTCCAAATTTGAACGCACTTTGAAAAAATTTTGCAAAGTGCGTAATTTTTTCAAAGTGCTTTGCCACAGAGCTTTGAGTATTAAGCCTGCAATTTTCTTTTAGAAATGTATTCACTGAGCAACATTTTTCTTCAATAACCTTTATCTTGATTAAAAAAATCTTTAATTAAAGTATTTATTTTCAATGTTTACAGACAATACAATATTCTTACCAGTTGGTTCTGTAGTGAGCCGATCGGAAGGAGCAAAAACCTACAGGAAAAATTTCATATTAACCAGTCAAAAATAAATAATGGTTATAGTGAAAAAAAGAATGCTAGTTATTATGCATTATATTGGTAAATTATTCAAAAGTATATAAAAAAAATTCAATAGTTTTATTTTGCCCAAATTACCAGGATATCAGATAGAAGAGTAGACCAATCAGACTCATGATAATTACAGATCCAACCAGGGCATACGTCAGGTTTGTCCACTCACTAGGACCCTCTCTGTATTTTCCTTTGAAAGAAAAACAATCCTTAAGGTCAGACGAGACGTTCCTCAAAATTTGTTTTGTATATCTTCTTAATGTATGAAAAATATTCAAGTTTTTAATAACATTCTGATTTTTAAACCAGTTTCTAAACGTTTTTAAATAATCCGAACACTGAAACATTTGAAATTGGAAAATTATTTTTCTTCTACAAAGGACTATATAAGAAAAACTACCCCTGGTATGTTGTAGAAATGCC
The DNA here is from genome assembly GCA_003671525.1 of Saccostrea glomerata. Classification (NCBI taxonomy): domain Eukaryota; kingdom Metazoa; phylum Mollusca; class Bivalvia; order Ostreida; family Ostreidae; genus Saccostrea; species Saccostrea glomerata. The sequence goes on from PRKT01000466.1 coordinate 410,713, forward strand.
TGGTAAGGTACCTCAATTTTTTGTGAGTAAACATGTTTAAGTAGCAATACTTCAATGAAAAAATCTTAGAAAAATTTATCTATTATTAAGGAACGTCTCGTCTGTCCTTAATTAAAGCTAATTTTCATAACCTTTACATCTTAACAAAAACAAATATACATCAATGTTATTAATGTAATTGAATTGAAAAGATTGAAAGTGTAATTATATGTAAAAAGTGCAAATATATGAAGCCTCAGGCAAAAAGCAATGGCCCTTGAATTTTTTTAGAGATGGGATCAAGTGCCAAAGAGGATAGGGTAACGGACATAAATTTACAAATTATACATTTTACAAACAAGTTAGAGACAAAACATTTATAATTACCCATGGTTCCCATTTGACAGCCATATCTTACATCACACCTTTCTATAGGACAGTAACACTCTGACCTACAGAGTCTTCCGTAAAAACCCTCCACACTTCTCCCAGTGCAGTTTACACCATAAGTGCCCAATGGACACTCTGTAAAATTAACTTTGATATAAAAATGTTTTCATGAAAAGTCCACAAATCAATTTGTTTTCTTTTGGATCACCAATACATGACTTTGCCTCATTTGAACTCGAAGATTAACTTATCTGATCATTGGCCATTTGCAAAATTATTTTGTTAAAACAAATTCTGATTGCACACACATGTACTCTGAAGTTGACATCAAAAGATGCTTGAGTGTCTGACTGACAATATCTATTTGGTTTTGGAGACCTATTAGGATTGCCATGGGTACCAATTGTTCTCTTTTATAAGAAGATCTATTTTTATACTCACATAGAGCAACTTTGTGCAAAATCTTATGCATGAAAAGAAGAAAACACTTTCGGTGGCCTTCAACTCGATATTTAGATATATCGACAACGTATTCTCAATTAACGATGGTTATTTCCATTCATACATAGATACGAAATATTCTGGTTGGCTTGAGATCAAAGATACCACATTGTCTGACACATCTGTTTCATATTTGGATATTTTACTTGAAAAATATGTTAATGGTAATCTTAAAACCAAGCTATATAATACACGTGATGACATGAACTTTTCTATCGTCAACTTTCCTTACTTATACAGCAATATACCTTCGTCACATACATACGGAGTGTATGTATCACAGTTACTTCGATACGCAAGCGCTTGCTCTACGTATGAACAATTTCTAAAACAAGGTAAACTATTGACAAGAAAGTTGATGAAACGAGAACAATCTTGTTTAAAGTCATCATTTCATAAGTTCTAGCACAGGGTGGGTGTAACCGGTCAGCAGGGGATGCTCACTCCTCCATGGCACCTGATCCAACCTCTGATGTTTCGGAGGTCTATGTTTTCGCTGCTCCTATTTTGTATTGTTTTATTGACTTTGATATTGAGTGCTGTTCGTTATCTCCATATTTTTCTTCTGTTCATTTTCTAGATCATGACAAGGAGCACACAGCGGGAGTGCCCAGTCAGCAGGGGATGCTCACTCCGCCATAACACTTGATCCTACCTCTGATGTTTCGGATCTCTGTTTTTGCTCTGCTCCTATTTTTTATTGTTTTTTGATATTTAATACTGTTCGTTATTTCCATACCCTTCCTCAAAAGTACGTCTTCTATGTCTTATTATTTAGACATTTAAGCCATGACACCTGATCCCACCTCTGTTGTTTCGGATGTCCGTGTTTGCTCTGCTTCTGTTTTATATTGTTTTATGGACTGAAGTATTGAACAATATGTTCGTTATTTCCATATCCTTCATTAAGAGGTACGTGATGCGTGTAATTTTGCAAGAACCATATATTTTTATCTGATGTACTCTTCTTGAAGTGGAAATGTCCACATGACAAACTGTAAGCATGCTCAAAAGTCTTGATAAACAATACGATTTGTAAGCAGAACACTGTTAAAACACAGAAACAATCAGTTGTCATGTAAAAGTAAAATAAAAGACAGTTTTACTATGGATCATGAAACAAAATTCCTTAGGGTAACCACATCTGTTCCCAAAGAGTAAAAATCATCTTTAATATTTTTTTGGGTGTCATCACGAGTAAGTTATTTGCTTATTAAGGTAATTTCTATGATGTTTGTTATATATTTGGAATCTGTTGAACCACCATATTAATAATATAGATAACAATTCGCTGTCTGCTTTTAGAAATAATGAAATTTATTGTGCTTACCTAGGCAATCCCCTTGCGAACTTCTGTAAAAATTAAGACAGCACCTGTAAACATGTTAGAAGAGAAAATTTAATGTTGAATTTTGTAGCAATTTTTATTATTTCAAAAGATGTACTCATAATTTGGTATACGTGTATTGTTATTCTGGTAAAAGCTGTAAACAGCATACCTGTCTCCACATAACACACTGCAATAAATCTTTGTTAGGATGGGTAAGACTATCATATGATACAATATCAGTCCTTTGAACTGAATCATTTCTTTTTTAAAATATTAATGGAAAAATCTGCATTAATTGAAATATATGTATCGGTATTAAGTTTCAAAATTAGCACACTTTTTATATTGTTGTTTTTTCTTTATTTCCCGAGCCCTTGTGTTGCAAATGCAGAATAACATTTTCATATATTTATTCTTTTACCTGGCACCTATTAACTTGAAAAGGAAGTGATAGAACCGCCGCTAACAATGATTGGAAATCAATTTTTAAAAGGAAATATTAGCAGATGTGGTATTTAGGAAATAAGAACTGTTGTTAAAATAGAAAAACAGGATGGAATTGTAACATGATCAAGTGTTCGTTAAAATGATTTGTGGGCTTTTTTCATAAAGATTTAATCTTCACATAATTCAAAGAAAATCGATGAAAAGATGAAAATATCGAAAAAATGCTGTTTTATTATTCTGTATATTTTACTAGATGCACCTTTTGTAATTATATGTTAAATTGAAAATGTCTCTTCATGAAAAATGCCTCAGTTGAACTGAATTATTTTGCAAACCTTTTTTGCGACAATCACTCTTCGCTGAGAAAGGATAATTTTTTTTAAGTTATCGGATTCTCCACCACCTATATAATGACAGACCTGTACATGTATCATTATTGAGACTTGGTCCCTTGATACCCGCCTCATTTTACATTCCATTAGGCTTTTAGGAGAATCCTATTGTTTTTCCTGACCTGTTTCATATATACGATATATATTTGATATATATATATATAGTAACTTAATAGTTAAAATCTTTGCCTATGAGAAAAGTTATTGACCAATTGCAAGAAGGACAACTCTTAAAGCCATCTTATCTAATCAGATCTCGTTTTAAAAATTGTTAATACGTAGAGCATGCTTTTGCGTATTGAATCATCTGATAAATAATCTCCCTGATCAGCGTATCTAATAAGGAGTGTAAGGAAATTTGATGAGAAATTTATGACAGTAAAAATTTAAAAAAAAAAAAATCAACTAAAATATATATTTTCAGTACGGATACACACACACACGCACACAAAAACACCACCAACAAAAAAATCTCAAAATCATGCATTATATACATGTATATAGCTATTCATTTTGCAGCAGAAAGTGTTGGGGTTTTCTTCCATATAAAAATATAAAAGAACATCTTTAAAGCACCCACATAATTGAAATGCTGGTCGTTTTGTATGGAAAAATAAGATCTTTTAAAATCATGTCCGTTTTTTTTCTAAGCTTACCTTGCATCATAATTAAGCAATGAATCATTATTTTTTGAAAGATATAGTCTCATAACTGCAAAGGCGTGTGCAAACAAATTGAGTAACGCGCGTTAGCGCGTTATGAACATTTGTTTGCAAACACCGTTGCAGTTATGAGACTATATCTTTCAAAAAATAATGATTCAGTGCTTATATTTACATTTTTTTGAATTTTCTACCTTAACTGCAAATGTGATTTCTAATAAAACTATGTATTATCCTTTGTGTACGTAACAGTTAATGTATCAGACAACGTAACAGCTTTTAGTCATTTTCAGCGTGATTAAATTGATTTTCGCTGGTGACATTGCACTTCATCAGCTTTCAACGATTATGATGTCAAACTAAAACGCATGCTTTAACCTCTCGGCACCCTGTCTGTGTTATGGTTTTATGACTGCAATACATTTCCAATAACTTTCTATGCAAAAAACACATGTAATGTAAATATTTAAGAAATAAACAACGATTATTCAGTGAACATGGCGTTATGAATAGCAAATTCCATGATGCGCGCTAACGCATCATAGAATGTATGCCAGCAGAGCTATTGCTATTCATAATGCCATGTTCACTGAATAATCGTTGTTTATTACTTATATTTGCATTCCTTTTTTTCAAGAATATCAGAGGAAATCTTGACTTACATAAGGACGCAGCTTCTTGTCTTCAGTAAAGAAAAACATACGGCTTTAAAATCAGTAAACCTGATCAAAGTTCCCTTTCTCTAATAAATCACAAACAATTCATAAAGTATTTTCCTCTCAAACACAGTTATCTGGATACAAGCAGTGTCGTCATCACAATCTCTTAATTTTTGTTTTGATGCAGTTATGACATCATCGACCATCGTTATTGAAACCCTCTGACAAAAATCAATAATTTAACACTATGATGAAAAATGAGAATGCTTTTCAAATTATTATTACTCCAGATTTCTTTTCTATGGTTTTTTTTTTTTTTTTT
>PRKT01000466.1:415923-440677 GCA_003671525.1 Saccostrea glomerata
TTTTTTTAAATTTGATTTTAATAGCTGATCATTCTTGAAATAGATAAAGAATTTTCTCTCTCTGAATGTTATTACCCAAGTGTAATAAATATGGCAGTTCTCTACAATTTTTAGAAAGTTTTATTTTACAATTAAATACATTGGCCAAAATCTAATTTTTAGAGGTATAAATCAGCAATTTTAAATATTCTGAATTTCCTTTTTTTCAAAGAATATTATTCCTCTTTCGAATATTATTCCTCTCTCGAAACATTTCATATATAAACTTCTCAACTCGTTATGTAAGTGTACCAGAGGTTGTCCTACACGAGTGTGATAGAGCAATTGCACTCATTGCGTCTATAGTTGTATTAACGCAGTTGATGACTACATGTTCATAGTGGGAGAGAACAGTGGATATACAAATATAAACTGATGAGCGTAGGGATAAGAAGGATAAATAACTTATACGAATAGACGCCATTTTGAATTTCTTCCTTTAGTTGATGAATTTTGCAGATTAATGGTAAGGATAATTTGTCCTTGTGTGGTTAATATATGTCACAAAAATGATTTCTCCTGCCCAAACTTCCTCTTTTTTAATCCCTGTCATCCCCTTATAGTTTTAATAAAAAATGAAAATATTAAAAACCTTAACAGTAAGAAAATTGGACTTACTGAACATAGTGAACAATAGATATCACAACTCGAAATAAATTTTCATGGTATTTCTGTTCGAAAATGAAAGTAAAATGTTGGAAAAACTATCTTAACATTCTTTAAAAGATTTAGGGGAAATGCTCTATTGTCCAACTAAAACCAATTTATCTTTGTTATTATAATTGGGAAGGTAACACAATACGTGGTATTCAAGGGTTGTTAAGAAATTTCGTGTACTAGCGCTTTATAAAATTAAAACCGCTCAAGAAACATTCAATGAATGAATGATATATTCATTGATATACCTTTCAATGATGTTAATCAACATCATTTTGTTTATTTATTTTAATAAAATACACATCTTTTGTTTTATTTTATATCAACATGCTGATGTTTTTAAATGCAATGGTTTATCCAAGCAGCACAATCTCGAATATTTACGTTTTTCTACCTAAGTGCAACTGAGAGATTTTTTATATGAGCAATTGTCATCCAAAAATTCATTTAATTCTGTCCCGTATTATGACACAATTGTAAGGAAATATTTGCAATGTTTACCCCTGTTTTAAGTACTTTCACGTTTTATCGTATATCTACACAATTAAGCGTAACCCCTTGTATTGGCTACTGAAAAATAAAATGCATTCAGAGTACTTTATTTTAAATGCAAAAAAAACAATTATTAGGCGAGACATGTAAAAGTTAATATCGATTTGCAGTAAGGTTGTTAATCATTTGTTACGTCAAAAAGTGATGTTGATCACGAGTGATAGATGTTGAAGTCCAACAATCAAATATGCTGTTAAAGTCAAGTGATGATCTTTCACTGTGTATGGATCTATTTACAATAGTATATGCAATGAAATCAGCTGTTCATAACATTGTGCAATCAAATAAACAAGGCCGGTTTCAATCTTTCATTAACTTCAAGGAATTTTATCAATATAAGTGTATGAAATGAAAAATGCAGACCTCGAGGAACAATGAAGTCATGAAACTAAATGACGACTGCGCCAGGTGATCATAAAATGTCTTTTTTTATTTTAGGATAATTTGATAAATGTTCAAGGTATAGAGTAATCTTTTTTTTACATTTCTGTATTAATGTTCTTTAAAAATTTGAAGCAAAGTATACATAGGATTCATTTGATAGCATCTGTCTGCAAACTTTTCGAACAACTCTGATATACTGTAGAAGTACTTTTTTCCGCGTGGTATTAATTTACGAGTCTAAGATATCCGCGTAATTTTCTACCCGCGGATTAAACAGAAATTGAGATTCCGCGGAATTATGACCCCGTGGAAAAAAGTACGTGTACGTCTACAGTATATAAAATCATCAAAATCATTAAAACAGTATAATGAAAACGTATTAATCTGTAAATGAAATACCTAATAAAAAGACCCCCTTAAGCTCCTCTAAAAATCTCATGTCTACAAATTTATCCTACCTGTATAAATACAAGAGGACCCAAATCGGTCGACTCTTGCGACTGTGCCTTGCTGTCGCATTTAAACACTCTATAGGCCGAGCAAGCTTCTACATCGTTATCCTTGACGTATTTTTTCTACCTCTTCAGCAAGCTTTTGGCGTTTGATTACTGTTAATGTTATTTACACACATGATTAAATTGTCTTGGTTTTGATCTTCTTCTCAATCATGACATCAAAACCACGGGTATGATAAGTCGATATGATATACTTACTCCTTCGTGGCACTACCCATTATGCTATATTATATTACTATCAAATTGTAATTGCAACATGTATTTCATTTAACCAACTGCAAACAAATGTGAAATAACCAATTCAATTTACATTCAATTCAGACTACGGAATGCAAGCCATTTATTTTTAAAATACAGGTACTTTCGAAATTGGAATTTAGTTTAAAAAATTTAGTCGACCAAATGAAATGTGTAAAGTACTGTTGAAACATAATTAAAATACAGACGGGAAAGGTTTTGGGGTGTTCTGTTCATAAGGAGCAATATCAACATAGCAAATGGATATGTAATGCAAAAGCTGAAAAGACTTCCTAAAACAATTTCTTTTGACGCCATTTACAGAGGAAATGGCGGGAAATTTCATTTAATATATTCCTGTTTTAAGTACGTACTGGTTGTTTTCCTGATTAAAAAAAACCGGCACGATAAAAAAACAGAATGCATTATACACTGTACTGACCAATGTACCGTAATACATATCAAACTTAAAAAAGGTAACACGCATGTGCAGATAGAACATCAGTAAATCTAAATTTGTTTAAGCAAATAAGGGACACTTTGCAGATGTTCAGGCCATCTCAAAATCCATCAGGGTAAAATGCCTGAATTTCGAAAAGGAATATATTTTGGGTCATGTTACTTTTTTACAGCGGCGGTGGACTGTAATAGATGTGGAACAAGGTAATAATTTCATTATCATTGCAATATATATAATAAAGCCAATTTAAATATTTTTGTATTTTTTTTTCGCATTCATATAAATTAATTGTGCATTTTATGTTAAGGTGCTGTCTCAACTATTACGAATACTGGAATGGTTCATGTTTAGGTATGTGCTATGTACTTTTGTTTGATTCAATGTCGTTGTTCTGTTGTTTGATTCAATGTCGTATGAGCTATAATTTGATTCAATGTCGTATGTGCTATTGTTTGATTCAATGTCCTGCAAAAAGTAAAAAAAAAAAAACTTTCATTTTTAAAATATAAAATTTCTCCTTAGAATGCCCTCTAGGCACATATGGCGTTAATTGTTCTGGAGAGTGTATCCCTGGATATTTTGGAAAGTTCTGTCAAACTCAATGTCGCTGTAATGACGAATTGTGCAGCAAAAAATATGGCTGCCCAAAAGATAAACATTAGCCAATTGGTAAATACTTTCTTAAATAATTTTGACAATAGCATTATTTCCCATTACATTATTTTTACAAATTAACTTTATATAGCACCTCAATATTTCCAAATCAAATTTTTAGGAAGGTTTAAAGGTAAATGAATTAATATGTTATCATGGATTAGATTTTCGAGCTTTTCTTCTTACGATATTGATGATCAATGTAAGTTAGATAAAAACGTTTTAAGGTAAGGTTTGCGTCTCCCTCCAACTCATATTTTTTTTGATATGCACACATGCTATATATCAATTTATTCAGGGAGATTAGCTTCATCATTTAATATGATTTTTAAAGATATTGCCCGTCCCAATTTTTTGGTAAAAGGCGCCAAATTTAATGTATTTCATATTTCACCTCTAATATTATTTTCATTGAAAAAATCTATTTATTTTAAAAATTATCAAACTTTTATAATTAAAATGACCTGAATTAGTATAATTCATGCTTCTATTATTTAAACTTTTAATTTTCCGTTATCAAAAATGTGAAAATTTGGGTAAAAAAGAAGATTTTTCAATTTTCCTTGATAAAGTGAAACCGTTGCCATGGCAAAAAAAATATAAAAATCAACGTTTTACATATCTACCGATTTCATCAAAATCCATGAAGTTATTAATTTGATCATTTTAAATAATTTGAACTAAAAAAATATGTATGTCCCCAATATTATTTCCATGGAAACAGGGGCTATATTATGGGTTTAGAACACAAAAATCAGGCTTTTTCTACACTTATAAAGACAACATTGATATCACCTTGTCATGGTGAATGTTAAAGACTAAATGTTATTTTTGATATGGTTTTTAGGCATAAATTGGCCAAAAATATTCAAAATAAAACTCCTCCTGTGCTACATGATGGTCTAAAAATTTATTCCATGGAAGAAATCTAGTATTTATGGCAATCTTTACATCTGAATATTCTGATGAAATTCTCCATGAATTATACTGCAACACCTTTAGAAGTACATGTATATGTTTATAAACATACTTCAGAACATGTTGCAACTAAACCAATTAAAAGCCTATGAATTTGACCTCATGCTGATTTAGTTATTCCAACATAAGTAACTTCTAGACATCTTTGTAGCAAAATATCTTTATTCAGTTATGTCTGGTGACTATCATTATACATGTATGCCATTTTTTGAGTGAAATGTTGTAAGCATTGCATCCACGAAGCTGCTGTTTTTATAATTGAATGATTTCTTTACTTCGAAGAGTAGAAATGCTATCTTGAAAGTAATGTTTGTTTGCCCTCTCTTGACTCAGGGTAAAATTATTGGGTCGGTAGGTGAGAAAATCTTCAACAACATTTCTTTACGTGGGATAAGAAAAATAAAAAAGAAAAAATACGGCCCTGCATTGAAAAAAAAAATTCAGTCTGGTCATTTTAGTCAGTCGGTCTGGAGAGGCCGACAACCAAACATTTCTTAAAGATGGCCTATTTCTACACTTCATGGACATTAGCTCAATCATTGGATTAGGTAGTCTGAGAATCTAAATTGAAATATCAGACAGAACAAAATAAAGATGAATTCTAAGTGACATAAATTCATACTTTAATGAGTTTACAGAGTACTTCTGATTTCAGAGAAAAAGCAAATTCTGCAAAATGACATATTAACACTATCATAAATATTTGTCAAGAACAGGGAAAAAGACACAATGCTACAGTGATAGATATATCTCCTTGATATCCATGAAATAATAATTTAAATATAAAAAAAAATTCTCCTTTTTAAAATCAAAATATCGAAAAAAATTAAAAGATTATAAATGTAAACAATTTAAAATAAACTACATGTATTTGTGAAAGATTTTAATTTTAGTAGATTACTAAACTGGTCTTATCATTCCTACTTAATTAACAACCTTTCAATTTCCAAGTGTCATGTGTGGACAAAAGCAACCTTCAATTAATACCTATGATGTATACATTTATTTTACTGAAAACAAATTCAAAGATGGACAAACAGAGCATGCACTGCAATCATCACATACACATATTTTCTAAATATATTGAAAACAGCATGTATATACTACCAGGTTGATAGGATGTTGTTAAACATTAAATTTTTTTCTACAATCTATAGACATATAAAAAATATGCATTGGGTACAACAAATCATCATTTCTTTTCCAAATCTCCATTGATTTTGCCATGTCTGGTTCAACATCTTGATCCATCCAACTTTCTTTAATATTCTTGAGCTGATATGGGGTGACCTCTACTTTGATTGATGGCACAAATCTTTTAAGAAAACACTGAAGTACTTTTTTTTGGTTCTTAACTATTCCAATTAATGACCCATGATCTGAAATCATATGTGTTCATTTTTACAATAACATTTAAGGAATTGCATTTTTGGAATTGCATAAGGAATTGGACTGAGTTTCATTCACTCAATGAAATGAAATTTCCAATATAATCAATGAAGAATCAATATGAAATTATTGTAAAATTTATAGATTGAATTAGTGAAATGCAAATGCTTGGTCAAGAAAATTAAATATGTTCTTGTCATGCACAATTTGTATTAATTAGAAAATGAGATATTAATTAAAATCAAACCTCATTTAAAAGGTAACTTGAACAATTGAATACCTGTTCCAATAATGTTACAAATATTAGGCCTAAAAAGCAAGGATTTTTTTTTCATAATTTCTTGAATGAATGCTTTTTTATTTTTTGGCAATGTTGGGATATTAGCCACATCCTGACATCCTTGTACCGTTTATTCATCGTTTTTAAATCCGTAGTCAGAAGATCATTCATAACTTTCAGTAAAATGAATAGTTAAATAATTACCTGATGAAAATACTATCAACAATCAAACTGTCAACATCATCATTGGACCTGGTCAAATGCACTGTGACTTTCCTTCCCTGTTCGGACTGCATAAAGCATAATACTTTACAGGATACTCTCAGGCCTTTTCTTTACCATTCTCACTTAACATTTTAGTGTAGTGGTGAAGCGAGAAACACACAACAACACAATGCGTCGATAACTTTCTTCTGATCGGAATGGCCGTACAACTTGCCACATTCCGTATCGAAAATAAACAAGTCCTCCTTTATTGGTTCATCTACATGCATCACGCTAATCTCAAAGGCTTCTAAGATTCCTATGCTTTGATTTGTTGTAAGACTTTCTCCTTAAAACGTCCTTTGTTTTTAGTGCTAACAAGTGACAACAAACATCAAGTATGACAGAGGAAATTCGTTACCGAGATGCTTTGCATCACTGGTTTAAATTCGCCTGTTTCAAACGCTTTGGTGATTCGCAAGAGTTATCTCCCTGTAAACGCAAACTTTACCTTAAAAAGTCTATGCATAAAGCTTAAGTTTAAGCTAGATTTATTAAGCTAAATGTTTAAAAAATACCATCTTGAAAGAATTAGAAATTGGATTCAGGGTAATTTTTCTTTATAGAAGAAGAAAATAATAATAATTTCGAATCAGTAAGCAGTGGTGATGGGATAAATGTAGCGTATCTTCTGATTGGATTCTTCTCCGCAATTTTTATTACCATTCTGTTCCTCTACCTTAAATCAAGGTAACAAACTTAACATTCACACCGACGGAATTGTAAGCATGATAATGAATTAGAACTATAACTTTGAACTTGTGATTCAGTTAGAACAAAGCTAATTGTTATATATATGTACGGGTACATACATGTTTATAGATTGCATTTTGTAAATAGGTTTTACAGACACAATGCTCTCCAAGAACAAAATTGTCAGAACCAAACTATAATTACAGGTACGATTTACTAGAGAAATATAAACTACACATAATATTAAAACAATTCTCAATGCGAAAAAAAGTTTTTGGCAAGGAAAAGGAGATGCATTTAAACAGTTGTTAGATTAAGGGAACCTGTTGATTTCTTTAAATCGCTGACAAAAAATCTTTTTAAGAAAACTATGGAGATCAAGGGCATGACGGAGAAAATGTTGAAATACCCGAAGAAACTGAACACGTGGTACTTAGTTTACATGCAAACTCCAAAGAAAATATGTATTCTGACCAACTGTTTTCCCAAATGGACCATGCACACGATAAATCGGACCAAACAGAATGTGATGTAGAAACTGAATCATTACCTGAGAGCACATTTCCAGAATACACATTCGTAATTGGTGTATATGAAGATATTGATGACAATGAAGACGGTCTTTTTAGTGAAGGCAGGTGTCAAATTTCATCATATCAGTTGAATGACATTAAACATATACTTTCATAGCTTAATTTACTTCATAACATAGCTAAATAACTTTGTTAAAAGCTATATGCAAGTTTTTTTTATGAGATTGTTAAATATTCTAATGGTTAAAAATTCACATATGATTATAAACAGAGAGCTTACAATTCCATTTTTGTGTAACTTATCTATTATTAAAGTTTTAACCTAACAATCATTTCATCTTTAGTAGACATGTTCGAGGGATATAACTCCTTGTTGAAGTCAAGCAGGAGAAATATCGCTGAAGACATCACAAAACTGCAAGATGAACCAAACTATCAAGGGGGTTCAACAACAATAGTAATACAGGATAACACGGGAAGTGTTAAAGATTCAACGCCGCCACAGCCTGACAACATCACCCATACAACAACAAAATCAAACACATTGAAAAATTGCAATGAACTTACAAGCAATGCAACTGGCATACCACCTCTTACCATAGTATCTGAAGTTGAGGAAAATGCATGTTCAAGAAATACAATTTATGATCATAAGCCAGATTACCGTATAAGTGGAAATTTTAGCGAGACGCAAATTTAGCGATTTCTCCTTAAAAACTGGTATTTTAATTTTAGCGAGAAGTAATTTTAGCGATTTTAAAATGCTCACTTAAGAAGCTAGTACAAATAAGAAGCGATTCATTGTTAGCGATATTCAATTTTAGCGATCTCAACAGCCTCGCTAATAATGCCAAAATTAAATCCTCGCTAATATTTCTACTTATACGGTGTATGAAAATGGAATTTAATGAAAAAACAATAAATGAGCATAATATAGAAGAAACAAATTTATTAATGGAGGAAACATATGTAGAAATGGAAGAAGGTTTCTCAGATGAATACAGCCAAGTGATGAAAAGAATTAAAGATCAGGAAGAAGAATCACAAATAAAAGATTCGTAGATAATGTGTCATGATTTTTTACTTCACGGAACAATTATTCTTGTGGAAAATTTATTAATAGCACATTATAAAGAGTTCTGATTCCTGGTATTACATGTTTATTAAAGCTTAAGCGAAAGACATGAAATATATACAATATAACTTTGTTGTTTTTTTTAATATGTTGAAAAAACAATCAAAATAATAGAATACATAATATTCACTTTTAAAAAAAAATAAAACTATGTTTTTTTTTGCTGACTGACGTTCTTCATGCTAGTTGTTAGTCCATTGTTTGTACACTGAATTGATGACAGATCTTCCCGTTGTTTCCAGATCATTACACGGCGGGTGTGGCCGTTTGGCAGGGGATGCTCGCTTCTCCGTGACACCTGATCTCACCTCTGATATTTTGGAGGTTACTGTTTGCTTTGCTCCTGTTTTGTTGACTTTTTTGCAAACTTTCTTGAATACTGTTCGTTTTCTCCAAATGTTTCATTTCAAAGTATGAAAAACTAATAATAATTTTGGTAAAACCCCATTATTTACTGAACGACAACTGTAAAAATGATGATAAACAGAGACAGGGAAACAGATCGAATATAAAACGTTAATGCATTTTCAAATTATCTAAATTATCAGCCATGTGTTTCGTCTGAAATCATACTTACTAGAGCAGCAGGTCAAATTCATGTTCATATTTACTTACAGCTTAAACACTTACGACTTTTCAACTTTGTAAACAACAATTTCCTACGATTAATTAAAGTCCAGCCTTTTTGATATCATTGACAGCTGCTTTTTTTTAATAAATGAGACTCGTAAAATTTCTTACCTGGTCATTGGTCATTTGCAAAATTATTTTGTTAAAACACATTCTGTTTGCACATACAAGTACACTGAAGATGACATCAAAGAGATGCTTGAGTTCCTGATTGACAATATCTACGTAGTTTTCGGAGATCAGGTATTCCAACAATCTATTGGAATAACCAGGAGTACCAAATGCGCTCCGTTATTAGCGGATCTATTTTTATATCCATATAAAGGAGAATATGTTAAAAAAAAACTTATGCGTGAAAAAGAAGAAAACAGTTGCTGTGGTCTTCAACTCGAGACATTTAGATACATCGACGATATACTGTCAATTAATAAAGGTCGTTTCCATTCCTATGTCGATACGATATATCCTGGTGAGCTTGAGATAAAAGATACCACAGAGTCTTACACATCTGTTTCATACTTGGATATTTTACTTGAAAAAGACATTAACGGTAAACTAACAACCAAGCTATATGATAAACGTGATGACTTTTACTTTTCTATTGTCAATATTCCTTAATTATGCAGCAATATACCTTCGTCACCTGTATACAGAGTATATATATCTCAGTTGGTTCGATACGCAAGAGCTTGCTGTTTGCATGAATAATTTCTAAAACGAGGTAAATTATTGACAAGCAAGTTGATGAAACAAGAATATCAGACGTCACGTAAAAAGTCATCATTTTGTAAGTTCTATGGTCGATACAGCGACCTTGTCAGCAAATATAATTTATCATTGAGTCAAATGCTGACTGACTTTTTTCATACCAATTGTTAGTCCATTATTTATACATTGAATTGACAACGGATTTTTCCTGGTCATGACAAGGAGCACACGGCGGGTGTGTTAGTTCAGCAGGGGATGCTTACTCCTCCATGGCACTTGATCCCACATCTGATGTTTCGGAGGTTTGTGTTTGCTCTGCTCTTGTTTTGTATTGTTTTATGGACTTTGAGATTGAATACTGTTCGTTATCTCCATTTCCCTCTTACAAAAGTTGCTCATATTTTCTTTGGAAATATCTCGATGGTAATTTGATATCAGTAACATTTCCTTTCCATACGGTATAACAAGAAAACAAGAGCTTTTCTTGCAATATTAAATTTATCCATACATTGCTGAGTAATATTACAGAAGGGATAAAAAATGAATATGGTGGTATGTTTTTAATTTTTTGTATGACTTAAAACCATGCACAAAATATATGAAGCAATTGGAGCAATCTACGCGGGTTGTCCCGTAAAATCGTGGACAAAGCGTTTTTCTCGAAAAGTAATGGGCGCACTAAACTGAAAAATTTCAATAAATGTTTATTAATTATATTTAAGAGCATGATAATTTTTTTGATAAAATATAGGCAAAAATAAAGATTTCATTATGCTTGAACGTATACGGGGTATTGTCCTACGGCGCACGGACCAAAAAAAAAACAAACAAGGTTTTATTAAAGAATACACAAGTTTGAATTCAAAATAAAAGTTTTAAATGCATAAGATTTATATTTAAATTATCCTAATTCAATTCAACATTCAATCTTGTAGTCTTCGTAAAAATTTAAAGGCATTTGGTTAATTTTTTGCAGTTTCTCAAGCATTCGAAATGGGAAAGTGGTAAACAAAACACACGAAATATGGCGACGTTTTATGACGTTACGGCGCTCCGGAGAGCAGTTCCGTTTTAATTTGATGTTGTAATGACACCTTTATAGACTTGAAATGACCATAGAAGAAAAAAAGATTATAAAAATATCACCATATCTTAAGTATACAAATGAAAAAGAAGTTTTCGTAGCGAATTCTTTTTTGATCGAGTCCCTGGGGAGTACAAAACATACTGTAATGACCTAGGGTGAACTTTAATTAATTATTATTATTATTATTTTTATTTCAATGTGTCAACATTTATTGGGATAATTGTCTGGGTGGATTTTATAATGTATCAATTACACTATGACATTTCAGTTCTTTGATTATTTTACTCAACATGGCATCCTCTATTTTTAGCACATTTGACATACTTGTTGCTTGGATTTATACAGGAAATCTTATATTCTATGAATTCATGTACATACCTTCAAAATCTTTATATGTTACTGTATCTAACCTGATTATTAATGAGTCAAATAGGGGCCTGGACTTTTTATAATTGCACACGATTGCAGGAGCTATGAGGTTGTTTACATCCCGCCGACATCTTGTTTGTATTAGCCACGATTTCGTATTTGAGCAAGTTGTATTTTGTTATGCATTTCGATGTTATAATTGCTTGTGAATATCCACACAATTAATGTTTGATTATGTTTTACTAAGATTTATCAAGGGTTTTCATGTTAAACGGGATTTAACGGCAGTTACACATTTTTACTTTGACAGAGTTATTTGAATATCGTCTGCTATACGATTGCAGTTTTCTATCATGAAATACGGGTTTAATTCACATGAAATGTTTACTTACAGTTGATGAAAACACCTCTCGGATCCATACCATATTACTCTTATTGTTATTGTGTATTTTAATTCCATTTTTATAGTTATAATCCTCGTTGTACGGCAGCCTTGTTTGACGTTGTTTGACACTGTTTGACAGATCTCTGTTTGTACGGCGCCGTACAGCGCTGTGATTGGTCGAGTGTCACCGTACAGCTTTTTCATTCGTTAATTCATGTCACATGACTACTTCCGAAGGTTATAAATATAAGTGCCTCGCAGTTCATTTTTAGATACGTTGCATCAGCAGCACATAGCAGTTTAAGCTAACTACTAGGTGAGACAACTGAAATTATCTCCCAACACACTGGACACCTGATGTTAGAATTTTTAGAGCTTTTTAATTCCAAATCAACTTTATTATCCCTTTTTACCCTTTGAAGTACGGTTGACACTACTGACCAAAGCAAATATTAATTATCCATATGTATCCAATATAGATATTTGTTTACCTACTGTCATTTCCTGTTTGATGATCATTTAATGAACCAATTATTAAACTGATACCAAGCCTTGTCCTTACTGAGAAATATGAAGCAAGAAATAAGGAGTGACCTTGAAAAGTGTTGTGTAATTACTTTGTATAGCCCCCATTTCAGGATGGTCATCTGTGGGGAGCTTACAATTTTTGGTGTCAGAAGTGGGATGCCTTTTTAAAGGCATCCAGTGATACAAACCCATTCCCTGCCCAATAACCGCTCAGCTGTCCAGTGTGTTGGTATAACTTGTACATAATGTAAATAATGTGTTTGTTAACTTTTAACTTTTTATTTTATGTTTCAATTAATACTAGTAAGATGGCAAAGGCTCAACTCTCAGACCCTGAAGTGCAATTTCGTGTTGATGATGGTGAGTTAGGCCAAGGTGACCAGTTCTTTGACTCTCCCACCTCTCCTAAACGTCCAGAGAGACCTAGTCTTACCCCTCGTCCCAATGTTGAACCAGAACCTTGTAACCGAAATAGATATTTACCATATCCCCAAAATTCCCCTCCTCCCAGAATGCAATATGACAGATTGAATGATGTCACTAGACGGTCCCCTGAGACCAATATAGTTGTAAAGCCAGAGTCCTATAATGGTAAAGATGACTGGGATAAATACATCTCTCATTTCCAAGATTGTGCAGAGTTAGGCAGATGGTCTGACCGCACTGAGTTACTTTTCCTAACCGCAAGTCTTCGCGATCAAGCCAGAACTTACTATATGGGTTTATCCCCTGAAGATAAAGAATCCTTTCAGTCTCTTGTTCACAAACTTAACAAGCAAAACGGCCATTTGATGAGAAGAAACCTGAAAAAGAAGGAAACAATGAAATTAATTCCACCCTTCAGAGTCTCATTAAGAGATTAGATCGCTTAGAAAACAGCTCAAATAATAACAATAGGATCTATCCAGCACACAAAAACTGCTATATATGTGACTCACCAAATCACTTCATGAAAGCTTGCCCTTACAGGCTCCAGGCATACCAAAACCAATATCAACAAAAATTCAACCAAACCACTGTACCAAGCCACAGCCGAAAGACCAAGGGAAACGGGAAGCCGCTGACTCAATAGGCCCAAAGCCAGCGGAAACAGGGTGGCCTACTTTTGACTTTGATACAAGAGGGGGCCATATTGGGGAAGTGGGTAATCAATGGGATAATGGATTTTATACTTGTGCAACTGTCCATGTTTGCAAAATAAATTTTCTGATTGACAGTGGATCTACAGCATCCCTCATTTCGAAGGATTTCTATTATAAGCTGAATTCAGCTTGTGTTAGTGAACCAACATCCCTCCAAATTGCAAATGTTAATGGGAACAAAATAAAAACATATGGTTCCTTGTGTTTGTCCTTACTTTTAGGCAAAAAGATTTATGAACAAAAATTCATTGTGTGTGACATCAGCCAAGATGGCATCCTGGGTCAAGATTTCCTCCTGAGTTACAAACAGAAAATAGATTACAAGCGATCAGTACTGCATTCCCACCAGCAAGATGAGATTCAATGTTGGGTTGGTAAGAAAGAGAACCATACATGCAGAGTCCTTGTTCTCCAGACAACCATGGTACCACCAAATACTAGTGCCAGAATAACAGTCAAAATACCAGGATCCGAATGCCTAACAAAACTGGGACTAGTAGAATCCAATGCCGAGAATTGCAATACCTATGTTTTCCAGGGATTGTTGATTTGCAACATGACAAATTGACCCTCAGCGTGCTGAATACTAGCCTCGACCCTGTTACACTTTATGCCAATCAACAAGTGGGAACATGTGAGTCTTACACAGACCAGTAGAATCACACTTCTGTTAGAGCTGTGCCACACATGGCCGATACCGAAAACATGTTGCCCTCTCACCTCAAGGAATTGCTAGAAAGAAGCTCAATACAATTAGACAATGATCAAACTGGCGCCCTGCAAGACCTACTGACCAGATACAAAATGGTATTCTCCGAATCATCTGAGGACATCGGACACACCAATTTGGCTCAACATAAGATCAATACCGGAACAGCTCTCCCTTTTAGACAACCAAGTGGACGACTTCCTATAGGAAAGAAAGAAATGGAGAAAGAAGAGTTACAGAAAATGATAGCAAGGGGAATTATAGAACCTTCCAGTAGTCCCTGGGCTTCCAACATTGTACTGGTTGTAAAGAAAGATGGCAAGGTGAGGTTCTGTGTGGATTATAGACAACTGAATGACGTCACCATTAAAGATGCATATCCTCTCCCAAGAGTAGACGAGTGTCTAGACTCTCTCGCAAATTCAAAGTGGTTTAGTTCAATGGATTTCAATTCAGGTTTTTGGCAGATTGCAATGTCACCTAAGGACAAAGAAAAAACAGCATTTAATACCAATCTTGGTCTCTACCAATTTACAGTCATGCCTTTTGGGTTAGCCAACTCCCCTTCTACATTCGAACGCCTCATGGAAAATGTATTGAGAGGTCTACAGTGGCAGGAATGTCTTGTTTACATGGATGACATCATAGTTCCAAGCCAAAATTTTTCTGAAAACCTTGAAAGACTTGAGCACATATTTCAACGCCTTTTGTCAGCAAATCTCAAACTTAAACCTTCAAAATGTACCTTCTTTCAGAAAGAAATAAAGTTTCTAGGTCATGTAGTGTCCGAGTCTGGCATTTCAACAGATCCAGATAAAATCCAGGCAGTTGTAGATTGGCCAATTCCAAAATCTGCAAAAGAAATGAGAAGTTTCTTGGGGTTATGCTCATATTACAGGAGATTTGTCCAGGGATTTGCCCAGAGAGCCCGCCCCCTTCATGCCTTATGTGAAAAGAATGCCCAGTTCCTGTGGTCAGCAGAATGTCAAACATCATTTGAAACACTTAAACAAAGACTTACAGATACTCCAATTCTTGCCTACCCTTTACCAGAACTAGGTTTTATATTGGATACTGATGCCAGTGACAAAGCAGTAGGAAGTGTTCTTTCCCAAGTCCAGGCCGGCTCTGAAAAAGTTACAGCATACATGAGTAAGACAATGAATAAGCATGAGCAACAATACTGTGTTATCAGAAAAGAATTACTTGCAGTTGCCATGTCCCTTAAAGCTTTTCACTCCTATTTATATGGCCAAAAAGTGCTTCTACGTACAGACAATGCTGCCATAACCTGGATGAAAAATCTTAAAAATCGTACTGGGCTGACCGCTAGATGGCTTCAGGAGATTGAAACGTATGACCTCACCATCACGCATAGAGCTGGGAGAAAACACTCCAATGCTGATGCTCTGTCCCGTAGGCCTTGTCGTTCATGTGAACGACAAGAACAAAGAAATTTGCAGAGCGCCAGTGAAGATGAAACAAATGAAATTAATCCAGAAATACAAGTATGTGCAATAACCAGAAGGGATGCATTGAACAATATGATTTCCCCTGATAGTGGATTAGTCCTAGATGGTTGGCAGCTTGATTCCATTCATCAGTCGCAGCTCGATGACAAAGAAATTTCACCATTACTTGTGGCAAAACAGTCCAATGAACCTAGACCAGCCTGGAATAATGTTTCACATGGATCTGGTATATTGAAAACCCTATGGAGGATGTGGGATAGATTGGAGGTGTTGCATGAGGTACTTTACCGACGTTTCATTCATGATGATGGTCAAACAGGTCATCTTCAACTTATTGTTCCTACATCTCTGCGAGGTCAAGTGTTGAAGCATTTTCATGATCTTCCCTCGGGAGGCCATCTAGGTGCAGAGAAGACCCTTGACAAAATAAGAAACTCAATGTACTGGCCCAAAATGAAAAGAGACATAGAGAAATATTGTTCACAGT
Source organism: Saccostrea glomerata (assembly GCA_003671525.1). Lineage (NCBI taxonomy): Eukaryota > Metazoa > Mollusca > Bivalvia > Ostreida > Ostreidae > Saccostrea > Saccostrea glomerata. The sequence continues at coordinate 432,211 of PRKT01000466.1, forward strand.
GTGATCTTTGTGCAGCCAAGAAACCCTCTAGGACTTCCAATAGAGCCCCTTGTTCATCAATATTTGGTTGGAGAACCTATGGAACGGGTAGCCATTGATAACCTTGGCCCCCTTCCTCTTTCGGAGAATGGCAATAGATATATTTTGGTGATGTGCGATTGTTTTAGTAAATGGACTGAAGCATTTGCCATACCAGACCAAGAATCAACCACAATAGCAAAAGTTCTAGTCAATGAAATTATTTGTAGGTTTGGTACCCCCCTTCAAATCCTTTCAGATCAGGGCAGGTCATTCGAATCCAACCTTTTTAAAGACATGCTGTCAATGTTCCGGATTGAGAAAACCAGAACTACCAGTCAGAGACCCCAAGCCAATGGCACCGTAGAACGTTTTAACCGAACTTTAATCAGCATGCTAACCATGTATTGTGACAAAAACCAGAGACACTGGGATGATGTTCTGCCACAAGTGATGATGGCGTATCGGTCTTCTATTCACTCTAGTACTGGTGTATCTCCAAACAAGATGATGCTAGGTAGAAACATAAGAATGCCCATGGAAGCTATCATTCCAAGGCCCAATGAATCTAGCGATGAAGAATTCTCTGAGGCTGATGATTATGTTCAGAAACTACAGGAAAATTTGTCTATCATACACAACTTTGCCAGACAACATCTGAAACAAAATGCGGATTATCAGAAAAAACACTATGACACAAAAGCACAAGTTAGGAAATTCGGGGAGGGAGAACCAGTCTGGCTGTATGATGCATCAAGAAAAATTGGAGTATGTAGCAAGTTGACATGTAAGTGGAAGGGCCCTTACATAATAACAAAGAAAATAGATTATATCACATTCCTAGTCAAAAGATCACAGAAGCAGAGAGGCAAAGTATACCATATTGACAGACTGCTTCCTTATAAAGGGGAAGCATCCGCCAAAATGGTATAAGCAGAAATGAACACTAGCCAAAAAAAAAAAAAAAAAAAAAAAGACAGAGTGTAAGATGTATCCATCATTGATACTGGATGCAGATATTTTTTTATTTTTTTATTACATATTTTGGTGCTGGTGGAGGGAGGTACGGATGTGTACGGTCTATGGCCCACATCAGTAGGTGGAGGGAGGGGACGGATGGTGCACCATCTATTGCCCACGCCTCTGATGTAGGGAGATGACGGACGCGTACAATCTATGGCCCTAACCAGAGGTAGGCACCGAGATGTTCCAGGCCTGTGCATCTCAAGGGTGTAACCAATTGATGATTTAAGTTTAACTGCATCTAGCTATTTCAATGGAAATAAATTTAAGTTGATTGTTGTCGTTGTTCTTGTTCTTTATTAATATTTAGCTGTGGTGACATCAAATCCCTCCCTGAATAGAATCACAGATCCTCCAATCATCAATTAAATGCTTTTCCAGTCCCCCGTCCCTTGTGTCCCTGCCTTGATGAGCCTAATAAAGCCAAAGTCAACACTATTAGATTAATCCAATTTTCTTAATTGTTACTTTTAATATAGAAAATTAATGTTGAGTTGAAGAAACAATGAATTTACCTTACCATGTGAGTCCGTTCCTATAAAGTATATGTTGGCCTTACAGGATGTCCTTCCTATGCAGTTTCGAGGTGGATGGCAAGCCATGTGGCCAGAAGTTCGAAAGTAGAATGAAGCTTAAGGAGCATTTGGCCCCGGCCCCCCACCATGCCCTAAAGGTTGTTTGCCCCTTCTGCACTGAGAAGGAGACTACCTTTAACAGAGCACCTGACCTTAAGATTCATATCATTCGGAGACACAAGGATGCCGTCACCGCAACCAACGTTCCTGCTGACGAACTCCTGTCCGAAAACAACTGTTTTTGGCTGTCCTACCATCCTGAACACTATCGCTTCCTCATCGAGCCAACAGACCGTAACACCAGGGCCTCTTCCCGTCTTCGTTCTTTGTTACTGGAGTGGACCAGGAGGATTTTAGCCTCCCCTGCAGGGCCCAAGATCAGGAAGACAAGAAGTGCCTGGCTGGAAGGATGGGAGAGAACAGCGACCAACTTCAAGGCTCCTTCCACCCCCAGCTGTTGTCCAGCATGCTGCATACAGCCCTTCCTCCCCCGGCATTTTTACCCCGTTGAGCATCAGCTTAATACCGGGGGAAATCCAGGCAGTTGTGGAGGATGCGGAAGCCTACTACGAGGTCAAGTTGGACGACAGGGTACTCTTTGACGCAAAGAGTGTTGCCAGTTTGAGCCGGAAGATGGCAGTGCAGAAACAGAGCCCAGACCTCCAGGAGGCCCAATTCGTCCATCAGGAGGAGGGACAGTGGAGACGGCAGGCCACTCATTTCGCCACCTCCCTCGGCATTGAGCCAGAGCAATTGAGAACTGTATTAAGGGCTGTCAAGCCAAGGTTGGCCGAGGAGCCGGAGATTGAGTTATTTGCAGAGTCTGACTTAGATTCTTCGCCTTTACCCATCCATAGCCGCAAGGTAGTGGAGAGAACACCTCCCCGAGTGACCATCAATCCGGAACCGGCCAAGAAAAAGCTGAAGTTGATTGAGGCCCCCGTTCTCAAGTTGCCTGTTAAGCTCCCTCTCCCTCCACCCGTAACTGCAGTTTCCTCTCCAATAAGCAGTATTCCAGCAACGGCACTGGCCCTGTCTTCACCTGTTTCTGCAGTCCAGGTAACCTCAATCTTTGCCGCAGCTCCAATCACCCCACTGGCTTCCACCCCATTAGCCGCTCCAACTCCAACAGAGTCGCTCCCAGTTCCCGCAGTTCCTGTGGACATTCATTCTGTTTCCCTTCCTTCCATGCCAACACTTGGCCCGCTTGCTACAAGAGCCCGGTCACTCTTGGCCAGGGGCTGTATGCCCCTTTTACCACTGGCCAGGAGACAGTGGGATAGGGAGGAAGCTGTAGTGCTGAAAACACGGAGTGTCTCCATTCCTTGGCCTCCGAGAGGATTCAAATCCATGTCGCCCGACAAGAAGTTGCTTGAGCTCGAGTTTGCGTCCCTCACACTACTTGAAAGCCAGCGGGGTGGATGTGACATCGAGCGTCCCAGCCTCCTCGACGAGTTCAACTTCATGGCCCTTCCTGGAACCCAAATCCTTTCTCCCAAAAAGATGAGTTCCCTGCACCTAAAGAGCCGTGTTTATATGTATAAACACTTACGCAACATTGCGACAGGCCATTCAGCTGGTGAGGAAGATGAAGAAGTGGTCAACTTTCTCGAGTCAGGAAACGGCAGTCGGAAGAAGAGGTGGGATGATCTCATTCATATTATTGATCAAGCCGGGATTCCTCTCAAATTAAGTGACTTATTAAACCAAAAAGGAACATTTATTAGTGATTGATCTGCTAAATTTTATTATGTATTAATTATCATAGTATTGTTTCAAATCTAATAACTTTTTTATGCAGAAATGTTTAGGATAATTCAGGAGAATTAAGAGTTTCGGGTGAGGGAAGTGTAATGACCTAGGGTGAACTTTAATTAATTATTATTATTATTATTTTTATTTCAATGTGTCAACATTTATTGGGATAATTGTCTGGGTGGATTTTATAATGCATTAACTACACTATGACATTTCAGTTCTTTGATTATTTTACTCAACATGGCATCCTCTATTTTTAGCACATTCGACATACTTGTTGCTTGGATTTATACAGGAAATCTTATATTCTATGAATTCATGTACATACCTTCAAAATCTTTATATGTTACTGTATCTAACCTGATTATTAATGAGTCAAATAGGGGCCTGAACTTTTTATAATTGCACACGATTGCAGGAGCTATGAGGTTGTTTACATCCCGCCGACATCTTGTTTGTATTAGCCACGATTTCGTATTTAAGCAAGTTGTATTTTGTTATGCATTTCGATGTTATAATTGCTTGTGAATATCCACACAATTAATGTTTGATTATGTTTTACTAAGATTTATCAAGGGTTTTCATGTTAAACGGGATTTAACGGCAGTTACACATTTTTACTTTGACAGAGTTATTTGAATATCGTCTGCTATACGATTGCAGTTTTCTATAATGAAATACGGGTTTAATTCACATGAAATGTTTACTTACAGTTGATGAAAACACCTCTCGGATCCATACCATATTACTCTTATTGTTATTGTGTATTTTAATTCCATTTTTATAGTTATAATCCTCGTTGTACGGCAGCCTTGTTTGACGTTGTTTGACACTGTTTGACAGATCTCTGTTTGTACGGCGCCGTACAGCGCTGTGATTGGTCGAGTGTCACCGTACAGCTTTTTCATTCGTTAATTCATGTCACATGACTACTTCCGAAGGTTATAAATATAAGTGCCTCGCAGTTCATTTTTAGATACGTTGCATCAGCAGCACATAGCAGTTTAAGCTAACTACTAGGTGAGACAACTGAAATTATCTCCCAACACACTGGACACCTGATGTTAGAATTTTTAGAGCTTTTTAATTCCAAATCAACTTTATTATCCCTTTTTACCCTTTAAAGTACGGTTGACACTACTGACCAAAGCAAATATTAATTATCCATATGTATCTAATATAGATGTTTGTTTACCTACTGTCATTTCCTGTTTGATGATCAATTAATAAACCAATTATTAAACTGATACCAAGCCTTGTCCTTACTGAGAAATATGAAGCAAGAAATAAGGAGTGACCTTGAAAAGTGTTGTGTAATTACTTTGTATAGCCCCCATTCCAGAATGGCCATCCGTGGGGAGCTTACAATACGGATAAACTCCTAATGTAATAGCGAAGGACGCTGTCACAGTAGACCGCCGATATGAGATTTTCTTTCAGTTAAATGATGGTGAGAATATTGTCCGTAACTTACTGATAAATCTTCAGAAGATCGCATTAGGGTGCCAATTGGTTCTTCGGCTGTTCATGGAGACTTAAGAATGTGTATCAATGAAATTCCTAAATTTCAGTCGGACTCATCCAACTTCATTTTCAGCAAAGATAAAACGTGACGCTGTTTTAGACACTTTGACGTTATAATCCATGCTCCGTAAGATGATACAATACATGGCATAAAATTATATAATTTGTTTATTTATGCATATATTTATCTGAAATTTGCTGTGTATATTACTAAAATATGTACTAATAGTGAATAGTGAAAATTTCAGAACGTAGTTTACACTAGACAACTTGTCCACGATTTTACGGGACAACCCTCGTAAATGTTCTTAAATTAAGATCCATCGTTTGTTGATCAATTGTTCCGAGCTGGATCATCGTAAATGCTTAGAAGAAACGATATGTTACGTTTTAATGTTCCGAATTTTGTTAGTTTTTTACTGGAATTTTTTTCATGCAGTGAAAATTGTCACAAATAATATTACTGAATTTCCCCGCATTGAAAGGGTAGAGGATATTTATTTCCGTTTGTCTGTCCATCCGTTGTACTCCTTTAATAATTTCGTTTCTGTGCAATTTCTCGAGAAGCCATTGAGGTTTTACAATGAGAGTTAACAATAACAAAAACATTACAAGTCTCTTTGGTCTACGAAAGATCTTGATTTTGAATCAATAAGTAAAAAGTCAATTTCTTCAATTCAATTATATTCTATGTGTTCAATACTTTTATTTTCAATTGGTATATCTATAGCTTTTGAGCTTTTGCAATGCAATTTTTTTACTATACCTCATTATGGGGGCTGCCGAACCTCTAAAAGTGTCCCCTTTGGTTATCCACATAGATATGCGCATGCTCTTTCTTTCTACGTAAGTGGGTTACACAGATTTCCTGAATTAGCTTGTTTGTATACTGATAATTCTACTGCCCTTGTTGACAAGACACTTAACTACTTGAGTGATAAACGAACGTCAAAAAAGATATTTTAACAAAGATTTTATCTAAAAAATAGATAAAAGATAATCTATTAATCTGTAGGTATCTTTGAAAACTTTCTATTTTAATGATAAACATGATGAACCAAATATAACTTTCAGAACAAAGCTTTCCAATGAATTAAATGGAATGGTGAAGGGGTTATTTAGCATGATACTTTGTGTGTTAAATGAATAATGATATGAATATAACGAACAATCTCAAAGTCTATAAAACAATACAAAATAAGAGCAGAGCAAACACGGACCTCCGAAACATCTGAGGTGGGAACAGGTGCCATAGAGGAGTGAGCATCCCCTGCTGACAAGTCACACCCACCGATTCAGTGTATAAATAATGGACTAACAATTGGTATAAAAAACGTTAATCAGCATTTGACTCAATGATAAATTGTATTTGCTGACAACGCCATTGTAGCGACCATGGAACTTACGAAATGTTGACTTTAAACAAGACAGCTGATATTCCTGTTTCATCAACTTCCTTGTCAATAATTAACTTCATTTTAGAAATTGATCATACGTAGAGCATACGTAGAGCATGTTCTTGCATATCGAATCAACTGAGATACATATACTCTGTGTGCAGGTGCAGGTGATAAAGGTATAATGCTGCATAAGTAAGGGATATTGACGATAGAAAAGTTGGTTGTTAGATTAATTTATTAACTATAAAAATAGTCCCATAAAACATGATGTCTGAATCAGGTAATGGAGGTTGGGCTGTGCCGATTTCTCCACGTGCTCTATCTAGACTGTTTACGGAAGTGGAGTTCTTGGAAATATTATTTATTACTTCCTATTTCTAAAGGAAGTTGTTTTAGTATATGTTTAAATTTTACTAATAACAAAGTGTTTCTGTCTATTTCCCATTTGCATTTCAATTGACGGCTTTTAATCATGGCTTGAAATTCATAGTTATTCAATGTTTAAATTGTCTTTAATAATTATGGGAATTTAAAAAAAATTTCGTTTGCTATCCTTTACGTATGTTCCTGATGCCCACTTAAAATATAAAACTTTCCAGAAAAACCAATATAAAAATTAAATTTATGAGGCTCTGTTTTGATAATATCTTAAAAAATATCAAATAAACATTAAAGTTAACAAAAATGAATATGCAAATTTAATACAGATTTCAAAGAATACAAAATCGAGTACAAGTGACAGTCAAACAATGGAAACAAATGTGGATAAGATCACCTGACTTTTTTCTAAACCGACCACAAACGTACCACGTTTTGTATTCAGAATGTTGGAATTATCCATAGTCGAAAGAAGTTTTAAACGTAATAGACAGGTAATGGATATAAAATCTTTCTGGAAATGGGACTTGTCACAGGGAAAAAACTGTGTAAATGAAAGCAATAGCCCAACCACCTCCAAAGGTTAAAGTTTTTTCAGACAGACAAAATGAGAGCTAGACGGACAGACAGGCTGGGCGAAAACTATATACCTCCGAATCTTCGATTATTCGACAGCACAAAAAAACTCAACGATCGACTGAATAGAAAAGAGAACGTGTTGAGAAATCCAATTAAAATTAAAGTAATGAAAGCCGGGTTGTGTGTTTGTCAGTAGCTTGCCTTGTTCTAATTGATCGATAATAGACTATATTTTTTTGGTTACAAATCGTTTTTTTTTTTTTTTTTTTTTTTTTTTTTTTTTTTTTGAAGACTTGATCAATTAATGTAAATATACTTAAAAATTAACAACCTGCAATTCTGTTATGGGAAAATCAAACTAATTTTCCTCATTTTCAAAAACAGGAACTAAAATCTGCCGCCGATTGATATGTTACAAATTTCAAAAATGGAACTTTGAAGAGCAAATATTATTCTTATATTATTATGACAGAGAAGTTGGTTGTCCACCACAAACAGGTGTGTATATATATAGATATCATTTAATGAAAAAAAATTATATTGAATAAGTCATTACCGGTAATCAAAAAATTGAAAAAAAATGTGAATACTGAGCATTTTAGGTTTGAAAAGCAATACGAATCTGAGAATAAGGCATCATAACATTATAGAGCTGGGACCAGATGACAAGGAGGGATAAGCTGTTTACAGTCACTTCTGTCGTGAACCCTTCAAAACTTAATCCCCTATACTTTTATTACTCTTAACATTTTATTTGAAAAGGTATATGTCTTGAAATCTCAAATTGAGATGGGGCGTGAATAAAATTAGAATTTCAAAGTAGGGTTTTGGTTTTTTGATTTTACCTTTAAAATATTTTCCTATACAATTCTATTCGAAAAAAGTCTAACATCTAACATCTCTAATGTTTTGCTGAGAGGGCATATAAAATCAAATGTTTGACCGCTGAGTGAGATGTTCGATCAGATGTTTTAAAGCTTACGCCACGGAATGGGCAGAGCTCGATCTCATTTTCTTTCGTTAGTGTTGAACAGTGACGGACCTGAGGTTACATCATAAAGACAGTACAAAATACATGTATGTCAAAAAAAAAAGAAAGGAATAACAAAACATTAATTCACTATGCTCTCGGGCAAAATGCGTTTTGTCGATCATAGAACCAATCTGTCTACCTGGCCTTATGCAGACAGTTTGGATCTTGGGACTGATAAA
>PRKT01000467.1:12688-169532 GCA_003671525.1 Saccostrea glomerata
TATATATATATATATATATATATATATATATATATATATATATATATATATATATATATATATATATATATATATATATATATATATATATATATATATATATATATATATATATATTGTGCAATACAAAGTATAGGATCAAAATTAATCATATTCAGAGAAAGATCTTTTCAAATTAACAAAAAATGCAAAAAAGGAAAAAAATAATCAACAAATGTTCAAAAATTTATGTCAAGTTTAAAGCTTTAATTTTCTGAAGTAGGTCAAGATTAAAAGTAGTTCGATTGATAGTATTATTCTCCCGACTCTCTAAAGTATTTTCTAAAGCATTTATTTACTTATTTGGGAAAACAGAGAGATACATGTAACACTATATTTTTTGTAAAACGTTTTACAATAGAAATCAATTGAAAACGGGAAAAAAAGTAAAATTTCAAAGAGAAGGGGAGTGGGGCTTATGTTTACAGAAGAAGCAAAGCTGCTCATTTTTTTCGCCAATATCGAAGTATGTACAAATCAAACGTTTAAATTGTCAATAAAATATATTTAATTTTATATGTATAAACAAAAAAAAAAAAGATTAAAGGAACATTTACCCATATCAAGAATATGTTTAAACATGCTTATTCTTTATTTTGCGAGACGGAATACACATCTTAAATATGAGAGCTATAGCTCCAACTAATCAAAAGTATGGTCAAAAGTAAAGATGTCGCATACAAACATATAAACAGACATTCAGAGGGACAAACAGAGCAAAGACTATGTACTTCTACATCTAAGATTACGGGGACATTCCAATGTATGAGTATCGTTGAAAGAAGTTTAATTGGACCATTTACATTTTTAGACAATAAGTTTATTTATAAGTAATATCTTTTCAAGATATTAAACTTCAAGTATTGTTCACACGAAATCCAAGTGGGTTTTCGTAAGTAAATACTTCCTATTGTTGGTTGACAGACTATTGAAAGGTACTTTAACAGCCGATATAATTTTTGTACGCATTTTCAAAGAATGACACGTCGTGTTTTTGATTGCAAAAGCAATTGACCCAAGTAAATCAGCACTTAGTAGACTACTCTCGAGGTGGTATCATAAAAATTATTCAGAAAGTGAAAAGTCCCCTAATCATACAATGACTAGAATCCTAACAATATGAACTTTAAAATTCAACGCTGAATACAATTGGCAAAAGTACAAAACTTATTGCTTGTACCGTTTAGATCTCAGGTAACTTACTTGAAATGCACCATTAACAATGTCCGACAAAAAGGTTTAGAACATTTTATGAAATTGTCAATACGTACATATTTAAATATCTTCCTTTAAATATCTTCATGACGATAGCATTATAAACTCCATGCCTACACACGCAAAAATCCCTATCTATCTCATATCTTAAAATATGACCAATGAGTAATCTATAGTAATGCTATATCTATAGAGGAAGTATATTTATTCTTTGTTGTCTAAATAATAGGGTGTCAAAATTGATTCACATTTAAATGACTATTCTGTATTTTCCTACTTAAATATTCAATGATACGCCCTATTGGTAAATTTCTGACAAATCACGTTCCTCTGAGTCACTTTATGACTTTAAAAATGCGAATAGCAAGAAAGACATCCATATAAATGTTTGCCATCCTAAGATAGGTATGCTATGTTCACTTTTCCCCCTCTCTTCGAAGGGTTTAAACGAAATATTGAATGTCACTAAAAATATTTAACAACGATAAGGTAAAGTCAAATAATAAAATGAAAGATTTCCATGAAAAATTTAAAGTTTTTTTTTTATATATTAACAATAAACTTATCAATTTTTGTTATTAAAACTCTATTGGCGGATAAATTTAAACTATGAAATTATATTCAATATTTGTATTTGAATATGTACTGATAAACATGGTTATAGGTAAAAAGTTCGAATTCCTAAAGAGCAAAGTATCCATCCTAATATGAAAATAGACTCAAACCATAAGTATTACAATAAATTCCTAACAAGCACCATATTCTTTCTACTGATGACAGCCGACTTGTGTGAGAGTCATGTCCGAAACCAACACAAAGTGAGAAAAAGACAAGGACAACAGGTATAATAAGTCACTATAAATTATAAAACCAGTTACATCTGTTATAACAATTGATTTCCATCAATCTGTTTGAAATTACATGTACATTTCATACAATGTTTTCTGCTGTTTTTTTTTCTCAGAGATTACCATGTACAGTGTCCTCTAAGACAATAGTACAAGGAAAGTGCCCAAATGATACGATATCCCGTAATACACGTGCAAAAGAACTTGGTTGTGAAAATATTAATAACTCTTGTAAAGATTCTAGTGACTTTGTCTACCACTGTGTTTTGAATGAATGGGGCAATGGCTCTTTTGAAGTATGCGCGCCATCAACGAAAATCATAGGTTGGTATAACATTGATAATTTCAATCACGACACTTCAAACAGATAATGCAGGTAATTATGGGATTTAAATATACATCTGGTCAACGATAAATACGTACAATTCCATTTCATACTTTTTTAAAAGAGAAATAAAATGTATTTTAAACACTATTTCTCACCTCAATTGGTATTTCTATAGATATTCATGTATATATGGCTTTCCTTGCAGGACAATTTTGTGTTGAATATAATTTAGGCGGATCTATAGTTCAGGAACACCACAAAACAAACAGAACCTGTACTTCTTGTCCTTTTGTGTACAACTCAACTGAAAGTTTTCGTTGTAAGTTATCAAGAGAGAAAAAAGAAAGATATTTCATAATAGGAACATAGTATAAGGAGCCAACAGGAACATCTTGATAAATTTTTGCATTTAAAACAAGTAGTTAAAACTGTATTTTATTCCCCTATAATATCCTTAATATCAGAGACTTTTTAAAGTTCATTAGCTAATTCAGAATTGAAAAACTAATTCAATAAATAAAAAAAAATCTTTAAAGTGTTTGAATGAAACAAGGAATTAGAAAATAACTTTATTTATCGAGCTTCCAAATGACAAAAAATCAACAATTATAGTTTGTTTTAATAATCACCTTCGTTTATGTATTAATAAATATTTATAACCTATAAAATTATCAAATGTACGCCGACAGAAAATCACTTTTATAAATTTCTTTTTTTTTAGTTCTGAGTTTAAAGACAAATTATCTTTTGAAATCTCTTTACCACTCATAATTAAATGTAATATTCCAATAAACAAAAACTCATGTGACTTTTCACGTGCTAAATTCTATTTTTTTTTCAAGACAGTGAATGCTTCAAAGGACTTTCATCAATGCCAACAGGTTCAACAAAACAAAGTAATCTTCCTATGTCAATAGATCAATGGATCGGGTAAGGGTACTTTAGCGATATTTAAAAAAAATGCTTTAAATGTTTGAAAAAAATAATGCCTAAAATTACCATTTATCTTCAAAGACCCGTAGTTTTACTGGGACTCATTCTCCTTATCGCTGCAACAATCTTTTGTGTGCTGAAGAAAAGAATCACATCAAATGGACAACACATTCCACTGTCAATGATTAATTACAGCCAGGATGCATGATTAGGAATTTCCTTGAAATTTATAGGAGACGTAGAAAAGCGTTTTGAAAACGAAACGAACGATCCCTTTCAAAAAACGTTGAATATTAACACGTAATATGACGACATTATGAATCCTTTACAAAAAAATCATCAACGCTTACATTTTGTCGTCTGTACTGCCAATTTGAAAAACCAAAGAATGTGAAACATAGGATACGTACAGGCTGTTCCTTGCCACACGGGAATTTATACACCATAAAATATACGTCATTCTATAGACTCTATTTCCCCGCCATATACACGAAGGATATAACTGATAAGTTCCTACCAAGACCTAAATGTCATCACCTGTTGAGGAGGAAATTGTATCATTATACCTACAGTTACTTCTTTCTAGCTTAGAGAAAAGAGGAGATAGACATTATCCAGTATGTTTTGTATTTCAATTCAAAGTGTCAGAAATTTGCAATATTGTCGAGTGACAACCATTTTTATTTGGTTTTATACAGGAATGTATATTACATTTTTTTTTCTACACCTATTCATCAAATGTGTACTTTATTTACTAGTTTTTATTTATTTCGCATTTATTTGTACAAATATTTTTCTTCGACCTCTCCTAATGTTTATATACAAATGATATATTATCTAACATATATTTGGTAAATCATTATTGTGTACTTTGAAAGCTTAGAGATTCTGTCTTGTGATTTTATCACTCACTGTTATTTACATTTTTTTTTATTTATAATTAATATAAATATCACATCATTTATTTGTCCTTTACATAACTGGCTCTTATTCTTAGTATGAAGATAAAATGACTTGCATAATCTTTTAAATTATATTTACATGAATTACATGTGAATCCTTGGCGTGTGGAAGTTGAGAAATAAAGAAACAAATAAAACATGTGAAATTTACGTGAAAATTTGATAGTTTTTGACACAACTTTCATATAAATTTCACATGAAAAGCTTAAAACATGCGATGAATGACAGATTAATTCTGATGAATATCAAAGTTCTTAAAAATATATGTTAATATAATTCACACCAAATCGTATAAAATTCAATGAGGAAAGTAATTATATATTTTTTACATGATTTTCAAACAATGGTTAACTAAAAAAAAAATACATGCATTCCATGAGAGCGAATTACCCTTTCTGAAGCAAATGAAACGTATAAAACAAATCTCCTGGAGTGGAAATACGACATGCATTCCTGCATATAAGTATGAGAGATTTTAAATCACAAGGATTCACAAACAGTATTTTTTTGTGATTTCGACAATTTGTTTTATTAATGATTGAAACACGCTTCTTCACAATGGTATTTCTTTCCTGTAGATTGAAGATGCTGTTATATTACAGCAAACCAGCAGAAAGATAATGCCATTGGCAGCTACAAATGAAGAAGATCGTGAGTATCTTCTTATTTCAATATCTAACTATGAAAGATACTGAGATTTACGATACAAATCAAACGTTTATAGTGCACGTAAAAGACATTGGTCGTAATATAATTTCTTACATTTATTAGATGAATATCATATGTAGTACCTGCTATACACATGTTTTTTTTCTAATTTTGGAGAAAATCATTATCTCTCTGTCTCTCTCCAACAAAAAATACACAGCTATGTTATTAGGGTTCAATTATTTCAAATCCCTGTGAAATTCATTGACTGTCTTGCTTTGTAACTAAGATAAATACATATGATATCAGGAATATCTTCAATACGAATTGAGAACGGTGTAACAGATTTCTCTCCGATAAAATTAGGGGTTGAAACAACGGATAATTTTGGACTTTAACTTTTTCAATTAAATTCTCATGAACAATTTTCTATTTTATATCATAAATTAATTGACCCTGTTTGCATAACTTGATATTTAGGAAAATATTTAACGGAATTTACTTTCAATTTTGCAAAAAAATATTCCAAAAATTGGTGCCTTACCCTGAATTCACTCATTACAAGCAAGAATATTGTTTTTAACAAAGAAAGCTGGCATACCAGAGTTATTATTAAATAAAAAGTTATTACAGAAATCTAGATATATAGAACTAGATGCTTCGGGATTTTTTTATTTTAACTCAAAGTGATCAATAAAAAGCAGCTCAAAAACACATTTCAAGAGACTGAAGATTTTTTGTACATGTACATGTGCCACCACACCCTTTCTAAATGATGTTGATTTCACAATTAAATGTTTTCATCATATAGATTCGACATAGGAATCATTCATTCAAATCGAGTAAATTTGGACCAAATGGGGGATAATTTCTCTGGATCCGACACACTCACAAAATTTCATTAATTTGTGAAACTCGGTGATCTTTCTACTGAACGTAAAAAATAAAACCCTCTTAAATTAGCACTTATTACGAGTATTTTCCCACTTAATCTTGACACAAAAAATACATAATAAGATGTTGGCTAAGGCTTGGGAAAAGAGCTTGAAAGAAAAATGAATTTTCCTTACTCACAAATCTCTGGAAACATGATACTAGTAGCAAGCTATAATAATAATAGATCACAACACTTTATTTTTTAATATTTTTATAGGGGATGTTTAAACAATATGAACAAGGAAGAATTATGCAATTTACACAGTTTTGAAGGACTTCCTTATTAAATTAGTTATTTTCAATTTCATTTTGTTTTTCTATTTTTAAATCATTTATGTATTATTTAATTGCTGAGCTGTGTTAGATAATATGAAAACCAATGCTACACATTTGCAAGGGTTGAGGTTTACAGGCACTGTACACGTACTGTAATACTTTTTGTACATTAATTCGAATTATTCATCACCTTTGCCTAACATACAGTACACTATGTGAAGTATTACGGGGTATATATGTTTTGTTATGATGTATATGCTGTAACACGTCTTGTCCTCAGTTTTACAAACAATTCATGCTTATTTGCATTTATGCTACATTAACACCTCGTACGTGTATATGTATGTCCCAAGTCGGAACAAAGTTCGCAAAAAAAAATATATATATATATTCACTAAACATCGACCATGATGGCTAAAATTATATCTATATCTTTAAATTGAATGAAAAATACCTCGACGTTAAGTCTGCGAATTTCACATTCTAGCTTGTTAAAAATATTTCTTTGCATGTTTCTGACAAATCAGGATGTACTATCAAAAAAAAAAATGTGAAGCCAGCCATAAGCGTATAGAAAAAAATTAAAAATTATTTAACAAGCGGAGATCACGTGAAAATTGACCATGGCGGTCATGCTTTGCTAGTGGGAAGAAAAAATAGATAAAAATCGGAGTTAAAAGTGTCAAAGCGACGAAAAAAGAGGGTCAACAGTTTATCATTAACATTTAGTGGAGGTCTTGAAGCTTTTTTGTGTAAGTATCTGATTATTTGGAACTTTTGGTAAATTACTGTGCACCACTGTGTATACAATGTCCAGTCGTGAGTTGAAATCACAGAAAAGAAAGCCGGAGTCTAAGTCTAAGGGAACTGAGAAAATGCCGTTCCCCTCCACTAACTTTGGAACTTTAACCCCATTTAGTGTACCATTTGCTCCTTGCCTTGAACAAATAGCGGACCCTTTTAAAACTTTAGCAAGTCTATCACAAGCCGTGGGGGATATTAAGGCTGATCTATGGGAACAGGACGGGTTTGAAGACAAAATACAATTCATTGCACAACAGCAGGAAACAATATAACAGAGATAGACAGTCTAAAATCTGAAAATGCATCCCTACGTAAGGATCTTGAAATGTTAAAATCGGTTGTAATCAGACTTGATAGAAGAGTCACAGAACAAGAGAAGGAAATTACTGATTTGAAAGGGCGATCCATGAAAAACAATATCCTTATACATAACCTGGAGGAAGAAGAAGGAGAAGATCTATTCAGCAAAATTCCCCGCCTGCTAAATGAACACCTAGATATAGACGGAATAGAGTTCGTTAATATCCATAGGAATGCGGGAGACAGAAGACACGGAGATAAGCCCCTAGTTATAACAGGCCGGTTAGTTAGATTTGAGAACAAAGACCGTTTACTAAAACAGCAGAGAAATAAGAAAGATGAAGGGATTACTTTACCATTCTATATCACCCCCCAGTCACCAGTTCAAGTTAACGAAAACTAGCAGAAAATTGGTTGAACTCAACAGCAAATATTGGAGCGAAAATATCAAAACGAGAGTTATGGGGGACAAATTGGTTTTCCCGAATGGGTCTGTTTACAGAGATAAAGTAAAGACACCAAACGCCGAGGAAATTCTACAACTTGACCAGAAAGAACAACAGAAACTAGAGGAAATTGAAATTAAACGCTCTAACACTCACACAAAATCAGTAAACCAAATTAGCGCTGCTGCAGTTGAGGTAGAGACATATGCAAAAGTTCGGAACTTCTACAGGAAAATTTCTATGGATCCGGTTTATGGGCGTGCAAATCACAATATACTGGTATACCTTTTTAAAGACAATTCTGGGACTATACATGAAGGATATTGTGACGACGGCGAATTTGGAGCTGGAAGGAAAATGCTAAAAATTCTGCAAAATGAAAACTTGACAAATGTGTAAGAAACTGAATTCTTTTATTCTCTCTTGACTTTATTCATCAAGTATCATGAGTAGTATATACAGGTGATATAAAGGTGATGGATCTACAAAACACAGTTACAAGTTGTTGTAGAAATTAAATAAAAAAAAATTTAAGATTTACAAATCAAATTATCATTCTCCATAAATACCATGATCTGAACTAATTATCAAATTTTGAACACTCAATACACTTTACTAATAAATGTACATACAGTAATTACTGAATCTACTGTTCTACAAATAATAATACAAAGATACATACATTAACTCATGAACCTTTACTAATTATACAACTAATACATACTATTTGCATAAATATAACAGTGGCTAGGTTCATGGTTCATAAAAATAAAATATAAATCATAAAAGATACCGTACTGTCTGACATCAACACCTACCCCAGATAGGGAAACACTGGTACATCAGAACGTCCTCAACAGACAAACAGACTAGTGTGACACTGTAGAATTGACTGATCTATCTGTAAACAATACCCTTATCTTAATAGTCTGATAATAAGAATAAAAGCATAATAGAAAAACAATTGGAATTACTCAGGTATTTCACCTAACTTGCAAAGTTTGACAACATTGCTGTAATATAATCCAATCTCATAATTATGCACTTTCATAATATCTTAAAATATATATCACATCATAATGCACACTCTTAGAAACTCTATATGCATCCTCATTTCTCATTAATACTTACAAAGTTCTTCTCTACAGGAGTCTTTGTTTCGAAAACAATTCACAAATGGCGCACATGAGAAAAATAATCTCAATGACCAATGATGACCAAGTTTTGACATTAATTCAAAAACTTCTCTTTCAAACCAATATCATATTCTAAATGGAAATAATGTAAAATATAAGTTACAATATTTTCATTACTATGAAATTACACAAAACCTATTATACCTAGTTGCATTATTTGGAGAGTATACAGATTAAAAAAATATCCATTGCATAACATATTTGCAATGACACTGAACGTAATCCGCAGTGGTCAAGTGGTTAACGCAGAGCTCCTTGAACAACAAATCATGACAATCCCGGTTCAAATCTCAGCCGTGGTAAAAACTTTTTTTTTCTATATATATACATAAAATTTGTTTTAAAATATACAACTCTTACAAATGTATCAGTTGTGATATCGCGCATGATGGGAAAACATCTTGGTCCGAAAAGTTTCGACATAATGGAGAAAGCGTTATTTGACGCCCTCAAAGAACTTCGATAGGCTTAAAGAGTGTCCTGTAACGCAATTTTTCTTTTCTTGAACATTTTGTAGTTTTTTTTTCTTTTTCCAGGATTGAATAGCTCTGTTCTGAACAGGTTTCTTTTTTTTGTATAATATATTCCGGAAAAAATTTTATATTCGTTTTTGATTTTTCAATTACCGACCAAAGAAGTATGTCCGGTATTACATCGGCACAGAATTTGAGTAGTCTCGTTCAACCAGACGCTCGGCTGTCTCCGTAAACTCAGACCAGCAGAGAGTCTGGTAAAGAGTCACATAAGCGTTTTTTACTGTCAGAGGGCACTATCTTGTTTACATTTTGATGACCTTTTTTTGAAACGAATATTTAACATGTTTCTTCTGTTAGATTGTGAGTTTATATTAATAAACTGATCTTTAATTTTGGACATAAAACGAGCAATTACAATATCAATCGAAGAAATATGTATATCGCAGGTAGCTACACTACGTTCACTTTAGCTTCCGGAAATAAAAAAAATGCAAGACATTTTATAAAACACACTTACCTATAACCCGTTGACATTACCGTAAACAATAAAATTATTCTTCTTTATCTGCTTTAACCTTTAGACATTTAACTTTTAAAACTTTAAGTTATTTTTATGTCGATTTACCATGTATTTGTTTAAATTGTGGAGGTGTGTTCTTTTCAGTCAATCAAAAACTTTACCAGAATTTTGGTAAGCCTCGTTTTGGCGTTACAAACGATATCACGTATCTTTACCAGACTCTCTGGGTGGTCGGAGATTTACGGAGACAACCGAGTGTCTGGTTGAACGAGACTAAAGGTAAAGGACTTGAGGTAAACAAAATAAAAATGAACACTCTGACTATTGATCTATTAAACTCTTTCAACTATGCATTTGTAATTTATGCAGAGAGTTTGTTTCGTACATGTACATACCCTTATCTTTTGTTTATATATTCATTTTTCAGTTTTGTTGACATTTTTGAGTGAGTGTGAAAGTGTGTCTGTGACTGTGAGAGAATACAACAGTCATGTAGTCGAAAATTTTGCTTGGAGGTTGCTTACATTTTACAAATCAGTTTTTGTTGATGAACGATAATATAAAAATCGTAACGGTGAACTGCCAAGGTCTAGCGACAACTCAGAAACGACAAGATGTCCTTAACTATTACAGAAAAAAGGGTTACTCTATTTTATGTCTGCAAGATACACATTTTACCTATGAAACAGAACCATTTGTAGAAGCTAAGTGGGGTTAAAAGTGCTATTTTAGTTGATATAAATCGAATTAACGAGGAGTAAGTATTCTTTTTAACAATAATTTTGAATTTAAAGTCCACAAAGATAAGAGAGATAAGGAAGGGAATTTAGTAGCTCTTGATATTACCATTGTAGACAATAGGTTTACCCTGGTAAATGTATATGGACCGAATACTGACTGTCCAGAATTTTATGAAAAGGTTAGAGATATTTTTCTAGAATTTGACATTGAATATTTTGTACTATGCGGTGACTTAAATCTTGCTCTTAATCAAGAAATAGATACATGTACATACAACTATGCTAATGTAAATAATCCAATGGCTCGTGAAAAATTGATAGAAATTATGGAAGATTTACAAATGATTGACTATTACATGTACAGGATTTTGAATCCAGAAAAAAAGTGTTCACATGGAGGAAAAAAAAAACCTGTCAAACAAGGCTGATTAGACTATATTTTAATATCTGAAGGTTTATCTAATCTTGTTGAAGAATTTACTATTAAACCGGGGTACAGATCTGATCATTCTATTGTTGTTCTAGAATTAAAATTCAATCCCTTCAATAAAGGTCGTGGCCTATGGAAGTTTAATAATAGTTTACTGAATGACACAGTGTATGTCGAAAAAGTGAAGCAAACTATACAAAAAGTCAGATGTCAATATTCACAAAACATAAATGATATTGAAAATAATGCTATTTTTGTTCAAAATATGGACGACTCTATATTCCTTGAAATTCTTCTTATGGAAATACGAGGAATATCTATTTCATATTCTTCATTTAAGAAAAGAGAGAGAGAAAAGTTGGAGAAATCCCTTGTAGAAGAAATAGAGAGATTAGAAACAAGTAATGAAAATAATACAGATATTTTGGAAGAAAAAAAAGAATCCCTTGAAAATTTAAGAAAAGTTAAAATGCAAGGCCATTTAATTAGATCCCGTGCTAGATGGGTAGAAGAGGGTGAAAAGCCAACAAAATATTTTTGTAATTTAGAATCAAGAAACTATGTTAACAAAATTATTAAAAGGGTTGAGATTGACGAACAATACACTGTTTATGATCAATTTGAAATTTTAAACCAAGTTAAATCTTTTTATGAAGAACTGTATTCAAATAAAGATTCAGAATGTATTGACATGGATCTGAATGATATTATTGACCCAGCGGAAGTTAAAAAACTTGACGAGATGACTTCTAATAGTCTTGAGAAAGATATAGAAGAAAGTGAAATTTTAGATGTTCTTAAGAATATGAAAAATAACAAGTCTCCAGGGAGTGATGGTTTTACAGCTGAATTTTTCAAATTTTTCTGGACAGATTTGAAAAGTTATATTTTAAATGCAATTAACTGTATTTTTTCAAAGAAAGAACTTCCAATTTCTCAGAGACTTGGGATTATTTCCTGTATACCCAAAGGTGATAAACCAAGACAGTTCTTAAAAAATTGGCGCCCAATTACTTTACTAAATGTCCTTTATAAACTTATATCTGGATGTTTAAGTTGTAGAATAAAGTCCACTCTAGAATATCTTATTTCTGATACACAAACAGGTTTCATTAAAGGTAGATTTATAGGGGAAAATACAAGATTTATTTATGACTTAATGTCTTACACAGAGTCAAATAATATTCCTGGTCTGTTGATGCTATTAGACTTTGAGAAAGCATTTGACTCAATTTCATGGACCTTTCTTTATAAAGTTTTGAAGTATTTTGGTTTTGGAAACAACATTATTGAATGGATTAAAATCCTAAATACTAATTTTAAAGCTTCAGTTTTACAATGTGGTTTTTTATCAGAACAATTTTTTATTCAGAGGGGTTGTAGACAAGGAGATCCTGTTGCTCCCTACTTATTCCTCCTTTGTGCTGAAATCCTGGCTATTCTCATTAAACAAAACAGAGATATAAAAGGCATAATAGTAAAAGAAAAAGAACACAAAATATCTCAATATGCAGATGATACCTCGCTTGCCCTTGACGGTTCACCAAAATCTTTGTTTGCTGCTCTTGATACATTGGATTTATTTTCACAATTATCTGGTTTAAAGATAAATAGTTCTAAGACAAAAATTATTTGGATTGGCTCAAAAAAATTTTCAAGTCAAGTTTTTCATCATACAAGATGGAAACTAGATTGGGGATCCACAACTTTTACTTTGCTTGGTATAACTTTTTCTGTAGAGCTAGAAAATATTATTGACATAAATTACAAACTTGTTCTACCAAAAATTAAATCAATGATCCAACAATGGAAAAGGCGAATACTTACACCGATCGGTCGTGTCACCATTGTAAAAACGCTGATTTTACCAAAACTTACTCATTTATTTATTTCTCTTCCTACCCCTAGCTATGACATAATATCTTCATTGTGTAAGGACCTTTTTGAATTTATATGGAAATCAAAAAGTGATAGAGTTAAAAGAGATATAGTTACTCAAGATTATTTATCTGGAGGATTAAAAATGTTAAATGTTGATCACTTCATAAAATCATTGAAATGTACATGGGTCAAAAGATTGGTATCAGAAAGGAGTAAGCCATGGCTGGACATATTTTTAGGAATTAATGGTAGAGATGTTGTAAACAAATTTATGGATTTTGGTGATGCTTATATTTTAAATAGTCTAATACCTCAAAATAATATTTTCTGGTTTGATGTTTTTATTTCATGGCAACATGTTTTGAAGAATGTAGATCAGGATGTAGAAATGAAATGCAAGGCTTGCAATATTCCTGTATGGTATAATTCAAATATTAAGGTAGAAAATAAAAGTATTTTTATAGAAAATTGGTATAAAAGTGGAGTTAAAAATATTGGGGATTTTTTGTCAGAAGATTGCAATTTTTTTTATCAAAATCCGCCTTCCAAGAAAAGTTCAGTATTTCCAATGTATGCGTAATGCAGTATAATAGTACTATTTCTGCTATTTCTAAATTTTCAAAGAATATGTCAATAGATAGAATGAACTTGAGAAAACATTGTCAGCCTAATTTACCTTTTTATTTTGAAAATATTTTTCATTGTGAAAAATGTTCAAAGAGAATTTACAACTATATAAACAAAAATGATATAATTCCTACAGCAATTCCAAAGTGGAATCAAGACTTATCTCCCTTTGGAGTGACAGATATATGTATAAAAGATGTTTAAAGACTACTTCTGATTCTTCTGTACAGTGGTTACAATATAGAATTTTACATAGGATCCTCCCTGTAGATTCTTATCTTAAGAAAATCAATATAAAAACTACTGATGTTTGTAAGTTTTGTGCCCAAGAAACTGAAACTGTACTGCATGTATTTGTTCATTGTGACCATATCATATCATTATGGAGGAACTTGAGTTTACATATATACAGAACAATTTCAAAAAGAATTGCATTTGATGTTAAAAATATTATCTTAGGTGAATTACCACTTACAAATGATAATAGAATTGAAAATTTTATGATATTATACACAAAACAATATATTTTTTGATGTTTATTGCAACCAAAAATACCTTCACTCTTCGGTTTACTAAGCTATTTGAAAATGAAATACAATATTGAAAGATGCATATCCATCAACAATTCAAATCTACTTTATTTTGAAGAACAATGGATTTTTTGGAAAAATATATTTGAACAAATGTAAGATTACACATCTGTATGTTAGATGTTTGCATAAATTAGGTTGCATGATAGAGACAACTGATTATTATAAAGCAACCTTCATATTAATTTAAAATGTAAATGGATGTATGAATTTGTGTGTGAGTGTTAAAATCCATTGTAATTTTGCTGTTATTTAAATTTGATTCTGAAAATTATTGAAAATTATTTAACAAGGTGACCTATTGGTATCCATTTTTGTCCGTCGGCGTTCGTCGTGTGTCGTTTGTTGGTCGTTAACATTTGAAATATTTAAATTTCTTCTCTGATACTGCTCAACTAATTTCAACCAATTTTGGCCTAAAGCATCAAAAGGTATATGGGAACAATTTTTATAAATTTCAGAGTTCTGTCAACCTGGGGCATGGGGGATGGGGCTAAAACCACCAATATCTATAACTCCTGGACATCCTATATAGATCATATAGGGAAAGTACATTATTTCTTTGAAAGTCTTCTCCTCTGCTCCTGGGTAATAAATAAACTAACTAGTGCTTCTTTCATAATTGTGAATTCCATGGCCCCAGGGTCAGGGGTTCTGGTGTAAGGGGAGCGGGGTAGGGGGTGGGTGGTTTGGTTTCTGTTGATTTTATAGTAAAAACTACATTAAGGATAAATAACACAAACGAACTTTTTTCAGAAATCAGCATTATTTTTCTTAGATTTACATTTAAATTGACATCCTGAATAATGTATACCAAGTAGAGTGAGAGAATTATATAAGATTTTGTCATAAGGTTAAAAAATTGTGCAAAATTTTGTGTGAAATTATATAGAAGGCAAAAGAAAATCTCAAATCTAAGCACCAAGGAAAATTTACGATTTCTTAATATTTCAGGGATTTATCATTTATGTCATTTCAAATCAAAATAAGTCAAAAAATATATATCAAACCGCGTATCCATTTTTTGTTTGTGATAAGTACCCTTAATACTTTGTAAGTCTTTTCCTCAAATCCTAGGTATTAAAGATATTAA
The DNA here is from genome assembly GCA_003671525.1 of Saccostrea glomerata. Lineage (NCBI taxonomy): Eukaryota > Metazoa > Mollusca > Bivalvia > Ostreida > Ostreidae > Saccostrea > Saccostrea glomerata. The sequence continues at coordinate 27,977 of PRKT01000467.1, forward strand.
CTAAATAAATATTTATGATGAAGAAGAATGCCTTATGCAAAATGGTGAATCTTAAATTTATGGCCCCTTGGTCAGCGGCTCTGGTGTTATGGCGGTGCTCTATTGATTATATAATGAAAATTAATGAAATGTACATTTGGTAGGCGACAGCTACATTCTTTGAACACCATCACCGCCACCAACACCAACGTCTTCAAATTTTTACGTGTCATTTAAGTCAAAAAATGCATTCTTGACGCCAGTGTTGTATTTTTACTTGATAGTGTCACGGGTACACAGAGGTATATTTAACATTTTTTTAACATTATGTTGAGTACTGATTATCTTGTAGCATATATATATTAAGCTTGACCTATTCCTCTTATTCAATACATTCTGTAGTTTAAGTTTGGACTAACAAAACAAGGTGATGTATTTGGAAGAAGAAGAAGAAATCTTAAATAGACACAGATGTATTGCAACAATCCTATTTGTAGATCTCTCCGAATATAGTGATAAATCGATTAAATCCACTGCAGTTAAGTGTTAAGAGAGGATAATGTGTACTCAGTTACATGTATCCATACTGCCATGGATGAAGAAGGTATGTTTGTCTTAAATTGCTAATTTACATTTTTTTTACTTTCTCTTGTAATATCTGTAATCAACATTCCGTTCCATGTTTATTAGATTTTAATGTCGAAGAACGATAATACAGAAAATTTTGCTACAATATAAACCACCACAAGAGTTGTCCTTCCTTCTTTTGACAATAACGAGTTAAAAAGTTTACAATTTACAGAGGGGTTTATCTTTGAATGCATTTTAAGGTATGGCAATAAATTATTTTACCCTGAGCCCCCCTTTTATACATGTTTTCTTATTTGTCAGGAGTATTCATACTATTGAAGTAACCTTACTTAAAAATGAAATAATAATCAATGTTATACTTAAAGCGTAATAATCTTTAAAATCATGAAAATGGTATTGTCAAATAGATATATACATGTATGCTAAATTTTTACACATGTTACAACTCATTCTCTTCATCCATGTTGTTATGTCTTGTTCAACTGCGATTAACACCAATTCTGATCATGAAGAGTAAAGAGTAAACAATTATATCTAGATCATTTTTTTTTAAATATTTAAATTATCTATAAATAAACGAAGATTGGAAATATTAATCTTACATTTATCATTTTTATGTTTCCTTTGAAATCAATTTTCAAATGAAAAATGTTTACGTGGTTAAACGGTAAGAAATTTGAAGAAATTCTTTTCCACGTATTAAAATATACTTACTATATTAAAATAATATTCGAAGACATAACAGTAAGTTTAGTAAGGGAAGATTACAAATGGAAATATCAGCGATTTTTAAAGATAAAAAATACATACTTTATAAGGATAGGCGAATCTTTTTAGGAATTCACTGATATTAAGAAAATGTAATGTGGTTTAAATCTACATGTTGGGGACATTTAGATTTTTTAATATTTAGACATGTCATCTGATGTCGACGTCACGTGACTTTGGCAATTATACTTGCAATTTAGAGGTCAACTGTAAATTTCAATATTGCAAAGCCAAAACCAAGTCAAAAATCTTAGTTACTTCTATAATCATTTTCAACACTATATGTAGTTTTTGGAAAATGCTGCGAACCTATATAGATTCCTTTTTTAGCTCACCTGAGCCGAAGGCTCAAGTGAGCTTTTCTGATTAAAATTTGTCCGTTGTCTGTCGTCGTCGTTGTCGGCGTCGGCGTAAACTTTTCACATTTTCATCTTCTTCTCAAGAACCACTGGGCCAATTTCAACCAAACTTGCCCTTAGGTGAAGGGGATTCAAGTTTGTTGAAGGCCAAGCCCTTTTCTAAGGGGAGATAATTATGACTTAGTGAAAAATGAATGGCATTTTTCAGAAATCTTCTTCTCAAGAACCACTGGGTGAAACTCATGTGGTAACATCCTCAGGTAGTGTAGATTTAATTTTGTTCAAATCATGACCCCCGGGTGTAGGGTGGGGCCACCATGGCCGATCCAAGTTTTACATAGGAGTATATAAGGAAAATCTTTAAAAATCTTCTTCTCAAGAACCACTGGGCCAGGAGGGAGAAACTTATGTGGAAGCATCCTCATATAGTGTAGATTCAAGTTTGTTCAAATCATGACCCCATGGGGTAGGGTAGGCCATAATGGCCGATCAAAGTTTTACATAGGAATATATAGGAAAAATCTTAAAATATCTTCTTCTCAAGAACCACTGGGCCAGGAAAGATGAAACTTGTGTGAAATCATCCTCAGGTAGTGTATATTCAAGTTTGTTTAAATCATGACCCCCGGGGGTAGGATGGGGCCACAGTGAACTGATCAAAGTTTTACATAGGAATATATCGGAAAAATCTTTATAAATCTTCTTCTCAAGAACGACTTGGCTAGGAAAGATGAAACTCATGTGAAATCATCCTCAGGTAGTGTAGATTCAAATTTGTTCAAATCATGACCCTTGGGGGTTGGGGGTTGGGGCCATAATGGCAGATCCAAGTTTTACATAGGAATATATAGGAAAAATCTTTTAAAATCTATTTCTCAAGAACCATTGGGCCAGGAGAGATGAAACTCATGTGGAATCATCCTCAGGTAGTTTAGATTCAAATTTGTTCAAATTATGACCTCCGGGGGGTAAGATAGGGCCATAATGGCCGATCAAAGTTTTACATAGGAATATATAGGAAAACCTTTTAAAATCCTCTTTTCAAGTATTTCAAATCCATGCTTAGTGATGTATATATGATATCATCCTCAGGTCATGTAGAATAAGATTCTAGTTTGTTCAAATCATGACCCCCTGGGGGGCTAAAATTCAAGCCCTCCCCCTCCCCCCTCCCAAACTCAGTTAACTACATGTATCAGTTCTGATCTGATATGTGCTTTTTCCTAGCCAATTGCTCAGGTGAGCGATGTGGCCCCTGGGCCTCTTGTTGATTGGAAAAATTTAATTTGTTGGACGGCAGGTTAAATATTTTGCTGGTCAGCTACATTAAGTGGTTTAGGTACTTGCATTCATTCTTTATAAGCCAGTAAATCACCTTTTTTGAAGCTTCTGACAGACACGAATATAGATCCGATACAACGTAAACATCAGGTGTTTTATCAGGCCGTAGCATGTAACGATATTTCATGGCCTCGCAAAATATCACATCGTAAGTAAAGGTTTTTAAGCCTGGAAATCGGACTATACCTGAGTTAACTATCTACACCTGTACTATAGTAGTATTCTCTACTTAGAAGTTGATGGCCTTTTTAAATATTTAATGCTCCTTATTTCCGGTTCTTGATTTGTTTGTTTTTTTTATAGTAGCCATAATCGGATACCCAAGTCTTTTTCGTCTCACGCTAGAAAAGTTCTTGTTTGTGCGGTGGAAAAAAACGAGGTGTTCCGATTGTTTAGCCGGTAATTTTGAAAAATGATTTGTCATGTTGGTATAGCTTGATAAACAATTACATTTTTAAATTCTGAAGCCAGATGATCAGATCATAAACTGCGTGAGTACGTTACTTGTTAACATTTAGATTATCACTGACTTTATGGTACAAAAAATATCATTCCATTTCATTTTTATTTAAACGGTTAAACATTGTATAACTACATTTATGAACAACACATTAAGGGAGAAGTCCGGCCACCTGTAGTGCAATATCAACAAAATGTAAACATTTCTTGAAATGGCTTAAATACATTATATTTTGATCGCTTTGAAATCGTTATGATATAGATAAATAAATATGCATAATTTAATGCATGTTTTGTACATGTGCATATAATCTAAACTTTTGTGGAAAAATACTTTTGATATGCACCTTAGAACTGTGCAGCTACAGAATTAAGCAGAGCCTTAAAAAAATCCACAAAAATATGCAAAATGTGCTATAATATTCTCTCTACAATCATTTGTTGAGAAAATGTTTAAATTTGCACTTTTAAATGGTAATTTAAAGTTCAAAACAAGGTACTGTTGTCTTCAAATTGAGTGTAAAGAAGAATGAAAGTAGTTCGACTTCGTGGATAGCAGCACGTGGTCTATTTTTAGCACATATCTTTTTCCAGATCTCTTCTTGATATGGAGGTACATAATAATCTTAAAAAGTAGAAGAGCATTACGGTTGGAAAATGTTTCAAATAATAAAATTACTGAAAAGAGGAATTTTGGTATATTCTGACTAAAATAAATTAGTATTATTATCGAATGGTTGTTAAATAGTGAAAAAAATCTTCAACTCTTTGATTCCAGGCAAGGAAAACTGAGCACCATAAAAGTTAAAAATTTAAAATTTGTAACTTTGACAAGAATAGCTTTTATTGTCTATCAAAATCTTAATTATCACCTTTGAAACACAAAGAAAATTAGACACATACAATCGTTATGATTGACCTTGTTTTCGTACATAATAGTATACTGTATCAAATAAACATTTCGCAGCACAGTTAAGGTTACAAATGGAAATATCGGCGGTTTTTTAAGACAAAAAATACTTACTTTATTAGGATGGGCGATTCTTTTTAGGAATTCACTGATATAAAAAAAATGTAATGTGGTTTAAATCTACATGTTGGGGACATGTAGATTTTTTATTTAGACTTTTCATGTGATGTCGACGTCACATGACTTTGGCAATTATACTTGCAGTTTAGAGGTCATCTAATAAATTTCAATATTGCAAGGGCATAACCAAGTTAAAAATCTTAGTTTATTTTATAATCATTTTCAACACTATGTGTAGTTTGTGAAAAGTGCTGCGAACCTATATAGATTCCCTTTTTTAATTGGTAAAATTTAATTTGTTGGACGGCAGGTTGAATATTTTGCTGGTCAACTACATTGAATATAGCTATAATTAGTTTATTTGCAAGATTTCAAGAGGTTCGCAGCACTTTTCAAATATCTTAATACTTCTTGAGTTTATTTGTAAAATTTTGACAAGACACATTGAGGTTATGCCCTTGCAATAAATCGATTTATCAGGTCCCTTACATTACTTTTTCAATGAATCTGCATACAAAAACACGACAGTATCTCTTGTCTGGAGAATGACCGTACAGTTTATATATAAAATACTAAAATAGACATCGCATCCAAGTTAATGGCTTTTTATTTTACTGCAAATAATATGTTATTTGAGCACAAAAAACATTTTTCATTGTACAAAATGTGACTTGATCAGCCTCTCACTGTGTAAAAACTGCGTCATTTTTGAAAGAAGATGTCACATTGACAAGTACATTGCGATCGATGCATCGTTTATATACTGTTGTGTGGGATTTAACAAACGACAAAACTGCGTGTAATAGTAAGTTTGTATGTAGTATACAGCTATTCAGCTGTTTGAAATAGCAAATAATTACATTATGTGGTATTTTGTTTTTATCTATGATTTTTTCTTGATAAACGGTATAACACTTATACATAGGCTGTAATATAACTTTAAAAAATGCATAAATTCTTTAATTTTGTGAAGAATCTTATTAAAGTATCAGTTCAAATTCGTAATGCATCGAATTGGAAGTCTCACTGTGACATCATGAACAAACTGACAAGCGACAAAAAAATCAAATCAAAGACATTGAATTTTGATTCATTTATTTCATAAATAACTGTTTATGAACTATTATTTGCGTCATACTGTTAAATCACATACTTTCGTGGGGTTAAATTTTCGAAGTTTGAGGGAAAAAAAATCTTGGTTTGTGGGGACTTTATCTCGTGGATGGAGGATGTTTTAGAAGTAATGGTGGTCATAAATTCATGGGTCTTTCCTTGCCTCTAAAAACAATGAAAATTAAACATTCACGCAAATTAGTAAATTCACAGTATTTTATTCGCTATTTGTCGATTTTAAATCATTTCGCAACGATTATTTTTTCACTACTAGTACATTAAAAAAAATGCTTCGCGGAGATTAATATTCGCGACTAAAAGTAGGTTGGGAAAAACTCCAATATCTCTCGCGTGTGAATAAATGTTGGTTTACAGTATTTATAAAGTCTTGTAAAATTACAAAACTTGAAAACAGTACTGTCAAATAATAGACGAAAGACATTCAACAAATCTGACGTCACAAGCCTTGATATAACGCAGTAAGTGACCCTGAGGAGAAAATTCACTTGTTTAATAATTACAAAAATGCTTGAATAAATATACATGTATATAAAATCATCGCTATTTTTAAAACCTAATCATTAAAACAATAAGAAAATAATTTATTTGATATATTGTATTTTTAGATTATAAAACAGCATTGTACATGGACAAGGAATGTACAGAACATCGCTAGATCGATAAGGTATACGTGATTTATATAAAAAATGCAAGAACATGGACTAGTTTATTTGAGCTGAAATATGGAATCTTGATAGCTGATATAATGTAATACACTTTAAATTGCTATCAATTCTTGTCCTCACAAACAAACATATGTCCTTGCACTTTCCTCATTTTGTACTTTCAACCTAAGAATCCTATGTATATTATAGTCACGTGATAAATAGCTGATACATGCGATATAAATGGTACTATGAGCGGTTAAGTCCTATCCATTATTGATAGCGATATGGCATTTTCTACATGTATTTAGATACTTTATTGCATTTAAAAAAAAGTAATACATATTAAGATAATGGTAAGATCATAATCTCCATATTGGTCCCTAACATAGCTCAGAAAAGAAACTCGGGTATATTATTCATTTTGCCTTGAAAATTTAATCCAAATATGACATATTAATTTGCAGTGAGATTTTTTTTTCCAGATAGTCTCCGTCATTTCCTCCTGCTATATGCCGTGGCAAACTATGTTTTTCCCAAGCACTGGCCTCTGTGGAGGAGCCAGACCAGTAGCCACCAGTAGATACGGCTGTCATTTGGAATCCACCCCCACCTTGCTTGCCAAGTTACCCCAGATATCATATCTGAGCTTGGGAGGTTTGTGTCCTTGCCAGAGTGCGTGGCCATTGGAGAAATAGGAATCCACTTGACCACCACCTGCAATTGCCCACAGCCATGCTCCAGATCAAAATGTAAGGGAGCTGTACTGCAGAGCCAGACAGAACTGCTTTCAGAATTATTGGTCTTGGCTAGGGAGACAAAGAAGCCGGTTATATTTCATTGTAGAGATGCAGGGACAGGTGAGGCCGCCAGACATGTGCTGGTTGCTATAGAGATGTTGGATACGGAAGGCCACTTATTCCACAGACATTGTTTCACCGGGTCAGTTGGCGAGGCCAGGGATTGGATGGAAAGGAAACCTTCTGTGGTATTTGGTATTCTAACCAAGGTTTTTTGGACAGGAGCATAGAAGATGTTGTCCGGTTCCTTAGTCTCGATCGCATTTTGCTGGAGACTGATAGTCCTTACTTTGCCGATGGACCTAATGCTATCATCAACATTGCTGAGGAAGTCGTCCGGTTGAAGGGTGTATCATTGCGGGAGGTGTTGCGTGCAAGCAGGAGGAACGCAGCTCGAATTTATGAACTTTAATTTTTTTTCTCAGATGGACTGTTAAAATTAACCATGTTTCAAAATGTACAAATTTAGTTTTCTATTTCAGCTTCTATGTTTTAAAAGCTAATTTCTGATTGTATATCTTTGAATTATATGTAACAGTTTTTTAATGAGGGGAGGAGTGTGGTACAAGTATCCTATATATACATGTATGTCTATATTATCATCGGGCTCGGGGTACCGAGCATCACTTCATAACCTAGATTCCTACACACAAAGACGCACGTTGTGCCAGGCTCCTCTCCGGCCTTTGTTGTGTATTCAGGTTTGTGGGTTAATAAATACTATTAACTCTTGACGATTATATTGTTTTACTCGTCTCACGACATAATTTAGAACATACTTGTGTGTTACACTGTACACCAGTGCTTCTCTACCCTGGTACTCTTTTGAGGAAGACTTTAAACATTATCCTTCTTTAATTCCTCGAGAAAAAATGTTCCCAAAATATACCACTTACACGTCAAAAATGGTTTGGATATAGATGTATTGAAAATATGACTTATCCGGCTTGATGATGTTTACTCTTGTATTTTGTAAAAATTTATTTCCGATTTGATAAGGCCCGAATTATTATGACTCAAGGGACCGTAATTTGAAGAAAGGAATCCTAAAAATGAGATTTTTTGAAGATTCTAATTGTGCACACATGTACTTTGAAGTTGATATTAAAAAAGATGCTTGGATTTCTGATTGACATTATCGGACACTTGGTCTTCCAACAATCTTTAGGAAAACCCATGGGTACCATTTGCACCCTGATATAAGCAGATATTTTCTGTATTCATATGAAGCATGATTTATTCAAAATCTTGTACTTAAGAAGAAGAAACACTCGCTGTGCCCCTCAATTCAACTTTTTGATATATCAACGACATATTGTCATGTTAAAATGGTTATTTCTTTTCTTATGTGGAAACAATATTCAAAAGCATGACAATTTTAGAATTGTAATAAGTTATTGGCAAACTATTTTATGAAACAAGAATATCAACATCCTCGTTTAAACTCACCACATTGCACGTTCTATGCTTTATACGACGACCATGTCAACAAATACGATATTTCATAACGTAAAATGCTAATGGGCGTTTTCCATGCTAATTTTTAGATCATTATTCAAACATTGAACTGCATACTGCGCGGCGAAGTGGTTAGAGCGTCTGCTCTAGAATTGCAAAGTAAGACGTCAATCCTTACGTCGCAGATTCGAATCCCAATGTGGGACGTGGAGACTGGTCCTTCGGGTGAGAACGTATAAACTGTGGTCCCGTGTCGCAGTAGGTGCTGGCACGAAAAAAAATAGATAGATAGATTTCGGTTATAAATGTATTGAAAAATATTATCGTTTAAAAAAAATCATGTGCTATACGAGCAGTGGGGTATTTCGTTGTAGACGAAAGTGAAGGCAATTCAAACGCTTAAAACTCAAATACTAAAATTAAAAAAAAATTAGAATCTACGTACCTACAATATAAATCCAAGATGAATATTCTGCAACTTGTCTGTTTGTCCAAAACTGCCATTCACAGAGATTTCATATTCAAAAGGATCAAGGAGAGATGAATTAAGACTTTGGCAGTAATTCTTCATACCAATTCATTAATTTGCTGTTTGTATCGATACCTGGGTTATGGTGTCCCGATAAGGCCATTGCAAAAGGCTCGTTAGGAACAACACGCAAGCATTAATGCGCTTTTGTCTTGTTAAGAATAAACAACACGACTTCGCGCTAACACACAACTCGTTGCCATTAACGCGCTAGCGCGTTGACATTAACGCGCTTCCGCATTGTCATTAATGCGCTTGCGTGTTGTTTCTAACACTCTAATACACTTTTGCAATGGCTTACTATGTGACAAGTTTAATTTACCTGCAATAATATTAATCATGCTTAAAATTTCTATTACACACACTCACTGGCGGATTTTATGACAATAAATTATTTTTTTATTTCAGTTTTTGTGATAATGATTTTCACATAGGAATGTACGACAAATTCTAAATCATACTAAAAATACTACAAATAAGGTTTAAATTTTTTTTTTACATTTCTAAAGTTTCAAAACTTCCTTTATAGAGAATTTTAGATCCGCCACTTTAACTAATGTATACAATTTTAAGGCATATACTAGATGATAATTATCAAAAGGATTTAAAACATACCGTTTTTACGTTCTTGAAAAAAAAGGATAAAATTCATAAATAAATTTCTCCGATGTCCATGTTTATGTTTCCTTTATCTTCCGGGTAGCAAAAAAGAAAAAAAATCCCGAAATAAGATAAACTCACACTTAAGGACAGATAATACAAACAAATTTTTTCTTTGAAAAAGATTTAATATCATGTCACAAGTTTAGAAAAGTGGATGGTTCTTAAATTTTTTTTCTCCAAAGAACTGGAAAATGAAATAGACTTGGTAAATATTAGTAATATTTCAATAAAAAACAAATTTAGACAAATCACATTCAGTAAAGGTTTACAGGTGAAAACAAATTTCAGAATACGAGGGGTTATCAAAAAGTTCGTGGACTAGCGCCATAAAATTAAAACCGCTTTAGGAACTTCAATAAATTTAAAATATCAAGTTAGCACTATCTTTTCTGTCTGAATGATAAACTATAAATCATAAATTTCATATTTGAATAAATCAGTAATGTTTTGTAAGCAATGGTATGTCCAGGCGGCGCAGCCTCGAACACTACGTTTTTGCGACCTACTATGTGTGACTGAGAAAAACTCTTCTGATATGAACATTTGCCATCCAAAAATCCCTTTAATTCATGTATGTGTTGGGACAAAATTGTAGCATAAAATATGAAATTTTTACTTCATTATGGAAATTCTATGAAATTTTTTCGTAAATTTAACATAGAGTGTAGAAAAAAATAAGGCCTTGAAAATGACGTCACAAGGGGGGCGGGGTTTCCTTATCTAACATTCTATAAAGTTTTGCCCCTGAAAAAAAACTGGTATAGACCTAAGAAATATTTATACTGACTACAAAGAAATAATATGTATCCAGAGTACTTGTCTTGTAATATCAAAATAGATTCAAAGAGAAAAGGGATGCACAGTTAATGTCGATTTGTAGTCAAGGTGAAATAAAATCAATAAAGACAAAAAATGATCATGTGTTGTAGATATTTAACTCTCAAAAGCCAAATATGCTTGTAAAATCAAGTGAGTATCTCTCCCATTATATAAATCCATTTGGAATATTATATTCGTTGAAAGCCGCAGTTCATGAAATTGTAAAATCATATAAACAAGTTGGGATTAAGTCCTTTCTCAGCTCCAGTGAGTCTTATCAAAATAGGTGTATGAGGCAGAAGAAGCGGACATTGAAAAACAATGACGTTGTCGGACGTCATGATACTAAACGGCGACAGCGCCGGGTGATCATATAGTGTCGTTTTAATTTTATAATAATTTAGCAAATAATGAACATATCAAGCTTAAAATCTCAGCATTTCTTTATTATTAGTTGTTTTATGATCCATATAAATTTAGAAAGCACAGACTACAAAGTACTCATTTTATAGCCTCAGTCCACGAACTTTTTGATAACCCCTCGTATGTAACTACCTTGGTGCTAAAAGTGTAATATAAACCTTAATAAAATATACCAAGCCAGGTGAATTTTAAGAGGAAGATCAAAATGACAAAAAATAAGCAATATCACATAGTCTGATTTTTACCATTTAACTTTTCCTAATAAAATTCACCTTGCTTGGTATATTTTTCTTAAGTTTTTATTACAATTTTAGCACCAAGGTAACATATTCTGAAATTTGTTTTCACCTGTAAACCCTTACTGAATGTGATTTGTCTATATTTGTTTTTTCATTGAAATGTTACTAATATTTACCAAGTCTTTTTCATTTCCCAGTTCTTAGGAGAAAAAAATTTAAGAACCATCCACTTTTCTAAACTTGTGACATGATATTAAATCTTTTTCAAACAAAAAAACTGCTAGTATCATCTGTCCTTAACATGAGATAAGGGGAAAAACATGAAAACGTAGCAACAAACTCTTTGTTCACCTGAATCATATTTCCCTATATTATATTCATAAGAACACAAACTTATTATAAGGAGACTAAGAATCTGTCTCCTTTGCCCCCTACTATGCCTCGGTTTCACGTTAAAAGATTTCATCTGTATGCACTCGGTTTCACGTTAAAAGATTTCATCTGTATGCACAAGATGTGATCCTATGTTTCTTTCTGAAAAGAAAAGCTTTCCCCTTAATCTTCTTTTCCATTTCGTTAACAATTTGCAGGTTTTAATGTTATCGTGATTTTTATTAAGACTTTTGACTGAATATGAAGCCACGTATCGAACAAAAATATCATAGGCCAATATTTGGTGTTATAAGGAGTTGTAAAACTTGATTGAAAGTACCCTTTTCTTTTTCTGTCTTTTTTTGGAATTATTTAGTTTAATTTTAGATCAATTTTATAATGTAAGCTTACCATTATGTACATGTTAAAAAGCCTAATGTTTAAGAGCACACAAGAGCAACTTTTCCATATTTTTTTTTACATTATTGTATCATAGGCTAAAATCTTTTCACATTTTAATAAGCACTTAATTTTGCTACTGTACATGAACTTTGTTAGCTGCAATAATGTAGCCCTCTTCGATTTTTTTTATCTGATGTTTTCTGGAGAGGGCTACAATTCCATCGCACCTCCGTAATGGTGCAATTTATTTTTTTAAATACGGGCGATTGAAGGCAAAATAAATTATTTTTACGTTCAACTTACTTCTTATAAGACGGAATTTTTATTCACTGTCAAGAACATAGCCCGCTAAACTCGAAAACCATGTAAAATATATCTGTATGAATACCAGCAGCAGCCATGACAGTTCACGCGTGACGTACTGAGACTTTCGCTTGAAAATTAGAACAACTAAAAAAAGCAAATGTTGATGTTTATAAACGACTGTGCTGAAATGTATCACAAAAATATCGATAAATAAAATCTTTTCAAGTGTTATTTTTACGCAAACAGTGATATGTATGCTTAAAATAAGGGAATTCCTAAAAGATTCTATAGATTCTAAATTCTTATTGGCTGTCCCAAAATAAAATCTATCAAGGTCAGTAAACATGGCGGATAAATTCAAGTTGTGATGTTGACATACACGAAAAATAACCGATATCTGGGTCGTTGTGAATATTTTTGGACCGATTTATGTCTTGCATAATTACTTTTTTGGTGTCCAGGTAAGAGATCTAAATAAAATAGCCTTTTACTGATGATTTGAGCCGAAATCCGTGCGGGAGTGATTTACTGCCGCATTTGCACCATTACGGAGATTCTAAGGAGTTGTAGCCCCCCCCCCCAAAAAAAAAATCGGAGAGGGCTACATTATTGCAGCTAGAACTTTGTGTACTCTACGTGTAGGTAACTCATTATACCTTATCCCACCCCTGATGTTTTGGAGGTCCGTGTTTGCTCTGCTCCTATTTTGTATTGTATTATGGACTTTGATATTGAATACTGTTCGTAATCTCCATATCCTTCATTCAGCTATGAAAAAAAGATTACTATTCCCACTTATGACGCCAATCATTATCAAATGTTTTCAAAATATGCTATTAGTCTCTTTAAAAAATTCTTATTCAAATGATTTTGAAACACATTTAACCGAGAGTTGTTAGTAATTCAATGATTTTGACTGGATGAATAAAACTTGTAAAACACTTGTTCTGCACACAAATGAGTCTCTCCACAATTTAAATATTCACTTTCCGGTAAAATTATCTTGTATGTAAGGATGTATAATGTGATCATAGTTTCAAAATACATCTGAGTCTTTATTCGCAGTAGAATCTGTGAAGCTGTATTCACAGTCGTTTTCGTCTATCACGTGATTGTAAATGTCGTCTGCATCGCGAATGCTCGTCTCCCTCAAATGGTTGTATACATATGTAGCTCGCTCTAATATACTGTATACAGGGTTATTTTTGCCCTTTTGAGCTTGTGAACAAATTTGCCCCGTTTTAAATTCGCCCAGTCATAGTTCTGTGTAAAAAATTATGCTGTGTAATTTGAATTCGCCCCGTTTTAAATTCGCCCAATCAAGGAGAGTGCGAAAGGGGCCAAAATAAAAGGAGGGCGAAAAATTCCCTGAAGTACTTCATCGTCCGTCTTTGATTTTTAATTCGTCAAAGTAGCGTATGTATTAACGCTACATGATTCTTTTTTCCTCAATATTTCATACAGATGGTGTTCATCAGTTTCACTTTTGTGTAGCGTGGGAGGTTTCCTGCTGTATGTATCCATTTCCGTCTCAGATTCATTAATCTGTTTTGCAACAAATTCATTCACAATTTCCCGCCTTCTTCTTCATAAAACAAAATTTAAAGTTTATAAATAATGGGTGTGAAAGGTTTGGATATTTTTTTTCACTGTTGAAGAATCTATATACAAGTAGATGATACTGAATAAAAAGCAAATTCTATTACATTTATAAATGCTCAAAATGCTTATTGCATTATTTTTTTCTTTCTAAACGGCTTTAAATCTTCAAATAAACTTACTTTATACACAGGAAGGTAACAAACATCAGCAAAAGAAAAGTTGCAACTGTGGTAACAGAAGCGACAATAATTATTGTTGTTGAACCTGTTGTTAAGAAGAATTCTATGTCATAATAACTTTACAATAAATCCTTTCCATTAAAAAATGATAAACCCTTTCCTATAGATCTCAATGACGCATTATCAGTAATTATAGCAAAAATACATAATTATACAAATAAACAAATTTGCAATTAATCACTTCTTTATAGATTTTTGAGAAATTATTGTTCGTTGTTTTTTCACCTTTTTATATAACGAGAAAGAAAACTATTTTTTAAACTTAATAATGCCAAACACCTCAAACAAGCAAATGTTCAAATGAACTGAAAAAGTTTCCTTTATGTTAGTTTGTTTAATTGAATTAATTACATAAGTTCTTTTGATAATAATATAAAAACGTAACCGTCTTCTTTTGATTGTCTAACATGTGAAACAGGGGTAAATGATTTTGTATGAGTTGTAATGTCTGTGAGGGATTGGTAGTCGGTTTCTCTCATAACCTCGGTCTTCAGGGAAAAAGAAGGTGACCGTCCTGTTGTTTGCTCAGTGTTACGCTGCAATAATCAATATTGTTTCTTTAAACATGAATTTAAAATGATCAGAAATTTTAATTGAAATATAAAAAAAACGACAGGTGTATCAAAGAATAGGCATAAATTTACCGAAATGCAAACAGCATACTTCCTATCCGAACAAGATCCAAGATTACATTGATCTTTTTGACAACTTGCACATTGCAATACAAGAAAATAAATCCCAATAGGGCCTAGAAAAATCAGTAAACAGGCCTCAATGAGTGACATGATACAATAAATGTAAAAAAAAAAGAAGTAAGAATGTCATCACAGCTGCTTTCAGAAAAGCTTTTCGATCTGTCATTTAAGGTAATATACAATTTAATAGGAAGCTCAAATTTGAAGAAATACCTATAGCTACGTATGATGTTATATACATTTCTTTTGCTATTCCGATCCAAATAAACATTTTTTCTTTGGGGGCGATAATTCCTTGACACGTTTTATTTGGGTTATATAGTTGATATTCGCCATGCATATAACGTCCTTCACTCTCACAGAACGTAGAACACTGAAACCAGCTGAGGGATGCTCTAAAGATATCTATATTTTAAAAAAATGTAATTTTTTTTAGCATTACTTGCCCATTTCTCTAAAAAAATATATATCTTTTGTGTATCAAACATATAATTATGCCATTCATATTTTTTTCTTATAGAAAATGATATACTTAAGTTGCTCAGAAAAGACATCAGTACATTTTTACCAGATGTACCAGGATTCCTGCATAAACATCCAACTCCTGCAATGCTAGAACACTTCAACTGGAGGAAAAAAATTGGCCCGAAGCAGTTAATGGCAAAACATGATGCGTTGTCTTTGACGTCGCCGATTAAAGCAGGGTCTCCTGTGAAACATGAATATTTTTTGAAAACATGAGAGTGAAATGAAAAACGATATATAAATGCTGACAGGTAGTAAACAGAAATCCTCGGAAATTCTAGAGGTTGGATAAAGTGCCTAGGAGCAAGCTACTCCGTTTTAACACCATGAGCAGTATATATATCTATCAGGAAAACGAAATATTCCTTAGTCACTATCAAATATGGAGTAAACGAAGAATATTGAAGCTCCAGATTTCATCCAGGCAATTGCAAATATAGGGAGTCGAGCAAATTAAGACCTCTTAAACATCAGGTGTTGACATAATGAGAGATGAAAGTGTCATAAGATTTTTGATTTTTTTTTTTTAATTTAATGATAAATGAATGTATCTATTGATATGAAGTGGAAGATTTAACAACCATATAATGGTGAAACCCGAATATTTCTTGATCAATAAGAAAAGTAGAAGGAAAGCCATAGAATTTAGTTGTTATTCTTTATGATCTATTGTCAGTAAAATATCAGAAAAGGATGAAAGGCTATATTTAAAAGGGAAAAGGGCTAAAATGATTTAAATTGCTGTTTTTTTTTTCATTTTAAGTGTGTCACGCTTCGACGAGATCCAAGATGACTGGAAAGAATGTGGCTCACGGCATGTTCAATTTTGAAGATAGCAACACTATAGCTGTTTATTATAAGGAAAAGGTTCATGAAAATGTTAGTTAAAGGTAAGTTTATGTTAAGTATTCGTTTTTTTCTGTAAATCCTTGTCCTTTAACTGAACTTTCAATGCAAGAACATTGTTGTATTGTCTGGATATTTGGAGATATGTTCTTACCTGTTTTATAAATACTGTATGATTTGTATCCTCCACATTTTTGGAAAACTTTATGCGGGCTCGCAGTGCATTTTGTATCACATGATTTTGGATCGGTAGCATGTGTTACGGAAAATTGGTCAAAAAGGCAAAGACACTTGGAATCCTATGCAATATAAAAAGAACACAATAAGAAGAAATCAAACAAAGTAAGTCCATTTAATTTTCATCACATTTTTTGTGAAATTGAAAATCAATGCAATATTTTTAGGAAAAGTTAAAAATTATTCTTCAATCTGAAATTTTTAAGTTAAATTACATATACATAAATTATATCCATGGTCATTTAAAGACAACAAATGATAATAATGTGAAATGTAGTGAAATGAACAATTAAAAATATAACAGAATAAAACAAGCAAATAACTACAGCCACATGCATACCTGAAGTCCAAAGAAAGGAGAATTGATGGAACATCGCTGTTGACACAGGCTAACAGACATTGAAGGTAGAGTGATGGTTTGATATGATGAAGAATGTACCAGAGACTCGTTTAAACAACCTTTGGGTGATTATTTTTATAAACTCAAGTACAGCTCAAATCAGTAAAAGTAAGCTTGATAACTATCTAAGAACAATTTCAACTTCAAATATTAAGACAAGGCTATGTGACATTTCAAAAGCATAATTATTTAAAAACGACTACAGCGTACTGTTTGTTATATCAGAAGTTCGATTTTGATACGGACAGTTTGCTTGCTTTAAACTTTTATAACGTACTCATGGCAAGGATTCTACAAAGGTGTTTTATCTCTTCACATAAAACAGCCATAAAGCTTTGCATAAAAATTTAAAATAAAACACAACCTATAACATGAATCCAAGGTGAAATTCTTTTGTGTTCTATTGTCCAGTAGTCCGAAATAATTGATGGTGTATACCTGTCGTGGTGAACAAGAGTAGAATTTCTCTCTAAGCAATACTCGACAGCTTCTGTCCAGTTCATCATCTCCTTTGACACAATCAACTCCTGACATTGGCCTTAAGTAAACATTTAACTGTCATTCAATGTTGTTTCCTTATTTAATTTATGTATAATAAATTATTTATTATTAATTAATGTATTTAATTTGATATAAGGTGATTTTACATGTGTGAATGCTAAGCATATACTTACCTATACGGAGGCATATGAACAATACAAACATGGAATACATTCCAATTCACCTGTTGCTTTACAGGTATCTAGCATAATTCAGAAGAACTTCCTCGTTCTGCGCTATCTATACGTAGATTTAGGACAAATAACCCTTTCAGGACACAGATAAATGTAATAAATATCACCGAGACAAACAAAGTATCTTTACATGTCGATATAAAGAAATAGGGGTGTTTTGAGAGGAAAAATTCTGAGACATTTTAGAAATTTAGAGATTTATTTTTCTCCATGTAATTTAGAACATACTTGTTTGCTACACTGTACACAAGTGTTTCTCTGCCTTGTTGCTCTTTTGGGGAAGACTTAAAACATTATCCCATTTTAATTCCTCGTGAAAAAAAAGTTCCCAAAATATATTACTTACACGCCAAAAAATGTTTTGATATACATATATTGAAAAAATGACTTATCCGGCTTGGTGATGTTTAAAAGAAATTATTTTCTGCACACTTGTATTGTGTAAACTTGATTTCCGATTTTAATAAGGCCCGGATTATCTTGACTCCAGTGTCTGTAATTGTGAAGAAAATAATCCTAGCAGTAAGATTTTTTTGCATATCTACATGGCAAGGTTTATATTTATGAAATAAATAACAAGTTTATAAACTTCAATGGGAATTGAAGTGGGTCGGTCACATGATCAATTCCTGTGAAGGCCGAAGGCTTTCTCAGAAGATTTGATCATGTACCGACCCACTTCAATTCCAGTTAAGTTTATAAACTTGTTATTTATTACTTATATATACATTTGAGATGGACAATTTTATATTGAATTTAATATATTCGGGTATAGATATTGCACGAACCGGTCGCCGTAGATTTCCGTCAAAAGTACGCAAGGTGTAAATCGGCTTGAAAGGCGGTTACGCTTCGAATTCATCAAGCTAAGGATTCTACATCGTCGCAAACCACGGCCAAAATGTACGATCCTCTCCCATTCTGGCCGTGGTTGAACGAGGAGAGAATTCTTCGTAGCTCATTAAAATTTTGACCAATGCGAGTAAAGCATAGTCGGAAGATGAACATTATCGCGACCTTTCAATATCCAATCGCAGTAACGGAAATATTTCTTGTATACTGTTGACGTCAATTGTTGCGATGGAAACAAAACTTGCCACTGAATGAATATGACGTCACAATAGAGAGGCGTAAATATTCAAGATTACGACACTTTTTGTGATCAAGCAGCCACGGGTAGGAGAGAGCTATATGCGGACTCCGGACCGTGGCTTGAGACGATGAGGATTCTATGTCGAAGGGGATATTATGTTAATGGCTACTCGTGATCAGTAATAGTGAACAAATTGTTGTCTGGGAATATATTTTTTTTGGTGAAAGATGATAATTAGTGCTGAAAAGACACAAGAAACACGTCCGAAGATTAATATAAAAAGTTGGAGGAATTTCGGTCGCCGGAAAGGGATGGATGGATTCGATGGATGGAGACACTTTTCCGAGCCAGTGAATTAGCAATCAAATATTAAATTTCATCAAAAACATTCAATCTACGATTTCAGTAACTAACGGCATATCTATTATGTTAACACGAATTTCAGAATTGTTATTGACAAACACTTTAAAGAAACAAGAATATCAATAGTCTCGTTTAAAGTCACAAATTGCCCGTTCTATGCTTGATACGACGACCATGTCAGGAAATACGATCTGTCAACAAGTCAAATGCTAATGGGCGTTTTCCATGCTAATTTTAAGATCATTATTCACACATTGAACTGTATACAAGATTTCCCGTTATTTCCCGATCATTACAAAAGGCACATGGCTAATGATTGTACACCTCCATTGCACCTGTTCCGATGTTTTAGATGGTCCGTGTTTACTCTGTTTCTGGTTTGTATTGTGTGAATGGACTTATGAGCACTACTGTTACTTATCGACTTATGTTTTTCATGTACAATAGCATTCAAGCGTAGCCCGTTAATTGTTTACTTATCATTTAGTAAAATTCTTTGTAATCCTTGAACTTTCGGTAAGGCGTGGCGTTCGATCGTCGTTACGTAAGTAACGTCTTTCAAATGGTGAATAGATTATCATTGGTTTAAGTAATTTAAAGCATAAATTGTTGTTGACAACGATGACGAATACCCCACCTCTTTGCCATACGAAACGCTGTCATGAATAATTGTTACACTCGCTGACATTCTCCCGATTTTCTATGCCATGTATATTTCAAGAGCGAATGAAAAACTGTGTAAATTTCAGATGCTAATTACCGCTAACGTGAAGAATACAACGCCTTACTGAAAGTCCAAAGATTACCGAGAATTGTACAAAAAAGAGGAAGAAAACTATGATGTAGATTATTTTAGTACTAGTATTTCATGTTTGATTTCCTCATATTGTTTAAATAAGGCTACAACTTGAGAACCAAGACAATTTTTAGTGGATAAGGTGGCCATAAAAACCTCAAATGTTGGTTTTGTTTAAATAATTGAGCGAATCACATGTATTTTTGTTAATAACCACGTGAATCATGTAAACCTATTTGAGCTACCTCAAATTGCACCTCCATGGTTTTGAGTTTTACGCCTTTTTCACAGATTTTCTTTGCAGATTTTTTTTATATATTAATCATCGTTCATTATCCTTCCCCTTTTTTAAGTGTAAATTTTTATTTCGTGTAGTATTAAGACTGTCAAAATTGGCCCCTTTTACTAGGGTATGATTTGTATTTAATGAGGACAGAAATAAATTTCATAAACAAGTGTAACATGGGCATCTTGCGTTCTTTTTTTTTTTTATTAATTACAACTCTAATACAATTAAACAAAAGATCGGTATTTTAGGATTTATTTTAACAATAATAAATCGTGGTGAGATGTAATATCAAGAAAAGATGACCGCTAGATGGCGCTCTACCGCCAGGACCACCCAGGGACTGCTGTTGTACTGGTGGTTGTCGACTGTCGAGCTCGAGCTGCCCGCTCAAATGTCCGGAGATCAGAACTGTATCATAACATAAATAGGTTAATCAGCCTTATATCTCAAAATAGCGTAAAAAGTATAGAAAGCCTTGAACTTGTCATTTAAAATTTAAGATTCTTTATTTTAAATTCTTAAAATGAGATCTTAAATGTCTTCACTTGTGAACAAATTACAGAGCTATGAATGTTGGAGTATATTTACTTTTCACAAAGTGGTCCCTGGAAGCCATGCTGACATCGACAGACGTTTGGTTGTTCACAGATTCCTCTGTTCTGACAGGGCGGCTCACACACGGCTGATAGGAAAAAATGTATTATTCAGCAAATTCAAAGAAGAATAATATAGTAATGTTATATGAAGGAGATACAAGAATTGGGTTCAGATTTTATAAGCTAGTCCATATAAATAATTTTCTCACCAGACTGACAGCGGGAACCTGTATAACCACGTGGACATGCGCACTGATAAGGTGCTACACAACGACCTCGGTGAAGACAGGGCAGAATGCACATAGCTAACAAATAAAAACGATGAATATAACTGTATGCAACTGTGTTTTTTAATTGAGTGAAAACCATAAGTACCATTATGCTTATATATTAGATTACATTTGCAAGACATTAAAGACAATGTGTGTATTTACAAATAAAGTGTAAAAGCAAAACGGAGAGAGTGAGACAATACCCCTTTCACATCTTTTCCCGCCATATCCCACGGGACATTTACAGCCAATGTATCCGAGACAGGTTCCTCCGTTCCTACACCCGCCTTTACACGGCACTGTCATGAAGAAATACGTATTAATAGATATCTTCTGTAAAAGTATAAAATGATCAAATTTATACATATACAATGACCACATTTATGTTTATTTATTTTTTTACCGCTTGATTTATCGTCTGGAAATCATTTCATCTACTGATTTGCTTCAGAATGTTTATAAGTCTGTCCATACACAGGAACATTAAGGTTTCGTTAAAGGTTAACATGTCTAAAAAATTATTTTTACAATAGCTCCAAAACTATGTGTGATATAAAGTCAAAATGTTTATAATTTATAAATAAATCATTGATTAATAGATAGAAAGTATCACTTGATAAATATTTTAAAAGATATTTTTTGAGAAAAATTGTATCAGAAAATGTGCAGAGAAATGCACCTTCTTAAGATCATACGCAACGAAGTTTGAACTTTATTGGGTTCTTCCCTTGAGTTGAAGAGTTCCACTATATGAAGGACCTGTGTGAAATATTTTTATTGTCTATATATGGATTTGTACACCTCTTCTAAAACTATTTTTGATGAAAAAAAAATCTGGATTTTATGTTTTGTAATATTTGCATATTTTTCTTTGAATAATGCCAAAATTTTCAAAATTTGATATCTTTTCAAAACCCCTGGTAACGCATGCTGATTTTTGTCTAAGCACATGTAATGGTATTATAAGTTTGACTTTAGAATATCTTGAAAAATATCAGTAGGTCAGGAACCTTGTGAACGTCCTTAGTTCTGTCCTTTTTGTAGAAACCAACATTGCAGAAATAATATTATGTTTATCATTGAAGGGCAAGTTGGACGTGAATGGTCTCTGAAAGGCTGTTATTGAAAGCATGACATGTATAAAGACAAGACCCATGTAGAACCCGCCATTTGCAATGTATACATTTGCAATGAACTTTCGATTTCAAGTCTTAACATTTGGACAAAATAAATAGGGAAAACAACTTTCCAGAGGCTATCCAAGTCCAACTTGCCCTTCATTGATAAACATATTTTGTTTCTGCAATGATTGTTTTCACTAAAAGCACGGAATTAACTAGGTGCATTTTCTGAAAAAATATGCATTTTAAAAAAGACTTTGTCTCAATTTCAATATTTTTTCCAAGCATTTTTTATCAAGTGATATTTTCTATCTATAAATCTATGAAAAATTTATAAACTGTAAAAGTTTTAACTTCATACAACACATAGTTTTGGAGTTATTATAAAAATGATTTTTTGGACATGTTGACCTTTGACGAAACCTTTATTAACACATGTGCTTGCTGTTTTAAGAAAAAAATATTTTCATTGTCAATTTCTGCTTAATTCATAGACATTATATTAATAAAGAAATTAAAGACATGCAGAACTGACTGTTATAAACACTTATATAATTTCATAAACAAACATTGATAATTTTTACTTACTATAACATGCTATTTTGCCGTCCCATTGGCCACTGTCAGTACACGTGATGACAGGGGGAATTTTCATTGGTGGAATACCGGGTCTACATTGATAGCGGACCTGATCTTTGTAGAAATAAGATCTCCCCTGGACTCTGATGACATTTACCATGTCGGTGATAGGAGGCTTCCCACAGTACAGTTCTGGAAATTTATAAACAAATAACTTAAATTACCTGACACTGTAATACCCGAAATTAGTAAATCTCAAACACCTAATTTATGTTTCATTACACATTCTTTCCATGACATTGTTTTCTAGGAGGGAGGCTTATGTAAAAATTTGATGGTGGGATAACTGTTTTCATTATTAAGCACCCAATCCCCACTTGTGTGTACGAAAAGATGTTATTGTTACAGAAAACAGCTAGAACAATGTTAATCTGTAAAAAAAAAATAGAGCTATGGATATAGGTCTGGGTCACTTACTTCTACAGTAACCGCTGGGTGTCGACCATTTTTGATTGGCTTGACAAGTGACTTCTAAACTTCCTGCCTCCTCATACCCAGCATTACAGACCGCCATTCTGGTATGACCCACCGGAAAAACTTGGCTGAAATTTTGTGTACTGGGGATCCCCGTCTCAATGGGACAAGCTGCTACTGCTGTAGACAGAAATTATATTGGTATCGTTTTGAACATCAGTGATTTTTTTTCATCTGTATAGGAGTATCATTTTTTTTAAAAATCATTATAGTTGTAAATTTTATAAATGCTTATAAGTTGGTGTTAAGAGGATTACTTTAATTTTTGAAATCTATAAACTGTACAAGGGTACATACCCTGTAGTGTACAGGTAGGTAGAGAGCCGCTCCAGGTGCCATCAGACTGACACTCGAGTCTTGTACCACCCACAATAACATATCCATGTATACACGTGAAAGACACGTGATCACCGAACACAAAGTCGTCCTTATTAACACTTGGTAACAAACCGGATCCTGACAGACTCAGCACAGGGCATTGCACTCCTGAAATCAAAATTATTATATGCTCTAGATATTTAAAAAACAGATGATAATTGTTGAGTGCTATAAGACAAAGACAAATTTTCCCCTTTTTGTCAAAAGGAGTAGGTCTTTACTTACTTTTACAAACAGGAACACTAGAACTCCACACCCCGCTAGAAGTACAGGTACTCTGGGA
This sequence comes from Saccostrea glomerata, assembly GCA_003671525.1. Taxonomy (NCBI): domain Eukaryota; kingdom Metazoa; phylum Mollusca; class Bivalvia; order Ostreida; family Ostreidae; genus Saccostrea; species Saccostrea glomerata. The sequence goes on from PRKT01000467.1 coordinate 51,875, forward strand.
TTGTCCGGAAATGATGTGACCATCCCTACAGCCAAACACCACAGTATCACCGACACTGTAGCTCCCATTTAGGATGAAAACATTATCAGAGATAACCGGCGGAGGACAACTAGCTATCAAACACACCGGAAGTGACGTATCCCAAACTCCAATCTCCCCACACTGAATGCGACTCTTTCCATGCAAAGTGTACCCATGGTTACACTGGTATACAACATAAGAAAGGTAGTCAGTTGAGGTGAAATCCGAAACTGCGTTAGGAATATTTGGGGGAAGCCCACAATTTATAGGAATGCAACTTAAATCTGCGCTCAAAGCCCATGCTGCTTCTGCAGTGCAAGTGGCAATCGGGTCTCCGTTTCTTGTATACCCTGAATCGCACATATATGTCGCCATAGCATTGTATGTTCGTCCAGTCGTCCTAACAGTTGCATGCATAACTTCAGGAGGATCTTCACAAGATATTATTTCACAACGAGGCTCCACTCCTACCCAACTTGAATTAGAGCCACACTGAAGGGTAGTACTACCAATCAAGTTGTATCCTTCTTCACATTCATATATTACTCTATCTTGGAAGAAAAACTCTTTTCTGTTCACTCTTGTGTGTGCTATTGCTGGGGGTGGTCTGCATCGAACTTTTTGACATTGGGAAGGAGTACTGGACCAAGTCCCATCTGCTTGGCAAATCAAATCCCTTGCTCCACTTTGCTCATACCCTTCATCACAAAGGTATGTCACCATATTTCCGTAAGTATAAACGTCGCCAACAATAATACTGTTTTCCACGTATGTAGGGGATGGACAACTTATGGGTTGGCAAGAAGGAGCGGAACTACTCCATACACCCGTTTCGAGACAACTTATACTACTAGCTCCAGAAAGGATATAACCTTTGTTACATGTGAAATTTACCTCACTGCCAAAAGACACGTCAACATATTGAGTTCTACCATTTTCAAATGCTCTAGGCTGTTCACATTTGATTTTGGTGCATGATGGACCTGACCCTTCCCAAATTCCTAAACTGTTGCACCGAGTTGTGCTCTGTACAGACATTGTGTATCCTGGTAGACATGAGTATTGAGCTGAATCTGACACACGATACTCTGTTCTATTTCTGGAAACGACAGTATTTGGGAATATAGGGGGTTCCTTGCAGACTTGTTTTTGACATACTGGAGCACTTCCGGTCCATTCACCTGCCTGGGAACACCTTCTTTGATTGTCACCAATCAGTTTGAATCCAGAACTACAGGTGTAGTTTACTGTCACACCGACAGTTAAATCACTGAAGTACACGTTTCCGTTCGAAATGGAATCAGGTGTAGGACAGAGGATTTGCTGACAACGAGGAGTTTGTGTGATATTCCAACTTCCGTTGGCAAGGCATCCTATCTGACTATCGCCAATGAGTGAAAAACCGTCATCGCAAACAACTGAAATATGACTACCATAAGCAACATTCTCTCCAGTAACAGTTCCGTGGGCAATTAGTGGGAACGTCGGGCAATGAACTATAGAACACGTTATAGTTACGACAGACCAAGCTCCGTTTGGTTGACATTTGCTGACGTCAATAGCGTCACTTTGACTTGTATATCCCTGAGCACAGGTGTACCTTACAACAGAGTTGTAGGTTAGAGTTCCGTTCAACAGTGTGGTTTGTGAGTGAGGTACGTATGGAACTGAACCACATGCTACAGTAACACAGGTAGGTAAGCGACCCGACCAGGACCCGGTATCTTGACAGATGTGATCCGTATCTCCGTCCTGCATTACGTGGCCCTCCGTACATTTATACCGCACCATGTCACCGTAAAAGAACTCCGTCCTGCCGTTATCCAGGACTATCCCATTATCAATGGACCTTGGAGGTGAACATTTAATAGCAATACAAGATGGCTCCTTTCCACTCCATGTTTCATTACTGGTACAAAATCTCCAAGAAATGCCCTCCAAACGATAGCCTTCATCACAAGCATACGTCAGGAACCCTCCTAAAGTGTTTGAATTAACGTTAACTCTGCCATTTACAAAAGATGGAGTTTTGCACTGAATTAACTGGCAAGATGGTGATTGTCCTGACCATTGTCCCGTAGGTAGACATGTTCTAGAAGATTCTCCAATCAGCTTGTGTGTTTGAGAACATCGGTATTCCACAGTACTACCTACAGTCAGTGTGGTGTAGGAGACGGAGGGGTCACCTGATCCCCTCGGCACTGGGCAGGTTATTCTCTCACATCTCGGATTAGATCCACTCCATGAAGCGTTTTCTAGACAAGTAATAACATCGTCTCCAACTAAATGATAACCAGGTGAACAAGCAAAACGTAAAGATGCGTTAAAATGATAAGCTGTTCCGGAAATACTACCATGCTCTATTACAAAGTTACCGGGGCAATAAACAATATTACAAATTGGACTGAATCCACCCCAGAGGCCGTTGAATAAACAAGTACGAGTTGCATCTCCGAGAAGTCTATACCCTCGGTCGCATCGATATACAGCTGTACTTCCCATTGTAATATTGTCCAACTCAACTATTCCATGCGCAAAACTATCTATGTTAAGGCTCGTTGTATTACACTCTATAGGCACACATTCAGGTTTAACTCCATGCCACTGCCCGTCTGATTCAAACTGAAGATTTGTGTTCCCAACCATTTTATAACCATAAAGACAGGAATATATGACAGAGTTGCCATTACTTAACACTGAAGCATATTCTACAACTGGTGGTTCTCTCCTTTTGACACATATAGGGCTTTGTCCGCTCCACAAACCACTTTCTAAACAAGTTCTCTCTGAAGCACCAAACAATACATAACCAGTACGACACTGAAAGGTAACGTTAGATAAATATTCTGTCTTGAAATTTGAGAAAATTCCATTTGAAAGGTGAGGACGAGGACATTGAACTACTTCACATATCGGTATCTCAAAATCCCACTGTCCGCTAGCGAGACAGCGTCTACTCTTAGCGCCATTCAGATTGTACCCTGGGTCACATTCGTATGTAACGACCGAATTGTATGTAGATGAGTTCCCGAAGCTTCTACCATTCGAAGTCACTTTAGAAGGAGTGTCGCAAACAACAATATCACATGACGGCTCCGCTCCTGACCAGGTACCAGAGGACTGACATGTACGTTTTGAAGGACCACTGAGCAGATATCCAACATCACACTCATATGTTACAATGGAATTATACAACAAACCAGATACATTTTTCGTTCCATTCATAATATCATCCGGATCCGAGCAAGACTTGGTTGTACAGACTGGTTCGTTACCGCTCCATGTTAACGCATTTTCGCATCGGCGAACATCACTTCCAACTAGTTTAAATCCTGGATTGCACGAATACAGCACTACAGATCCAAGCTGCCTATCCTTGAAATCAAATTTACCGTTTTCAACCGGTAATGGCGGAGGACATTCATCAGCAACACACGACGGTAGACTACTTGACCATGTCCCGTCTGGTTGACAAACTCTGGCCGATTCAGTTGCAAGTTTGTATCCTTGTAAACAGAAATAATCCACTATTGAACCAAATACATTTCCGTTTAGAGTATAATTCCCATATGGTATACTTTCTGGTGTCGGACACGTGACTTCCTCACAAATAGGAGGAGTGGGCTCCCATCGTCCTCTGGTTCCACAGTGCAGTGTATCGAGACCATTCAACCTATACCCCAACTCACAGCTATAAGTTACGGTGTCTTGATAGTACACACCGCTTGATTTCTGCTGACCGTGGTTGATGATCGGAGGGGCACCACATTCCTTCTTTGTACATCCAGGTGGCGAACCAGACCAGACGCCACTTGCCTCACACGTTCGTTCTGCTTTCCCCTGTAAATCGTAACCTGGTAAACATCCATACGTTGCAATACTTCCAAATGTATTTCCATTTTGCTCAGATATGCCGTTTTCAATGTCATCCGTCAGACCACAAGACACAGGAGAGCAGGTCGGTGCTTCACCACTCCACTCCTTATTGGACTGGCACGTACGTGTGGCGTTTCCACTCATAAAATAACCAGGGTTACATCGATAGGATGCTACACTGCTAAAAGTATACACGGGTGTATCAACATCTCCATTATCAATCAAACCGGGATCTCCGCATTCCACCGGAACACATTCTGGAGGTAGTGGATCCCAGGTCCCATCCTCTATACATTCCAATATGTCCGTTTGTCCGACAAGTTCATATCCCGTGATACATGCATAGGTAACGGTCCTCAGGTATGTCAAACCCTCAACATCAGCCACTGCATACAACACAGATGGCGGGCTTGGACACGTGACTATTTCACACTGTGGAATATTGCTTTCCCACTTGCCGTTAGGTAAACAACTGATCTGTCCTAATGGGTTTGTATCTGACAATCGATACCCGAGGTTACAGGTAAAAGTGAGAATATGGCCCACTGAGTATTCTTCTTTTATAGGAGAAGCCTCCCCCTGATCAACCGTCGGGATATTTTTACAGGTCTGGGGGTCACATGTCGGGACGCTCCGGTCCCAAGTTCCATCCCTCTGGCACGAGACAAAATCGTGGTCTGTTAAAAGCTTGTATCCCTCTTTACAGCTGAACCTCACGGTTTCGCCGGTTCTGTAATGCTGTTTATTGATGGAAGGTATGGTATTTTCAGACAGCAAAGGTAACTGGCATGTTATCTCTAAAATATTATAATACATCTATTGCAAGTTTATATTCAGAGTAGAATTTTCTCTTTAACAGATTCATCGAAGGCAGTTTTTCTTCACACATACCTTCACAGGTGGGAATTGCCCCCTCCCACGTGCGGTTCTCGTTGCAGTAGAGCCTTTCAGACCCCCTGAGTCTGTAGTTCTTTTCACACCTGTATCTGACAGTGCTCTCATAGTAATAGTCCCTCCCGGTAATATAGCCGTTACTTATTCTTGGTGGAAATCCGCAGTATACACCTATAATAATATACATCTCAGAATACAGCTATGTAAGAAATTATTTTCTCTGAGGACCATTTGGACAGTAGCAATACCCCCCGCTCCCCTACGATATTTCCGGGACTTGTTTGACTTTTTTCACAAATCACAAAATTATCCGTTCTTCGACTTACGCTGACACAGGAGATCCTCCCCACTCCACTCCCCCGTCACTAGGCACTGTCTGGTGTCCCGACCCAGGAAACCGAACCCCGGTAAACACGAGTACTTGACCGTGGCCCCGGGTACAGTAGAGGAGAAGGCGGCGTGTCCGTAAACCGGCCTGACGGGGACCGGGCAACCTGAAGAGCAAAAACAGTCACGTGTCAAAGGCTAAATATAGGGACTTCCCAATTCAGTTAAATATCATAAATTCAATCTTTTCCATTATATTTCAAGTACTTCAGAAAAAATAATACATATATATCTTACCGTTTATCCGGATCTAGGTTCTTGTATAATATGATTTCTGTTAAAGCCAAAAGCATTAGAAAAATACATATTTCTTAAGCAGCCTATATAATTGCATATTTTATGCCCATATATAAGTACCTGTCGCAAGATCTCTCAATCAAGCCAAATATGTACGAGTCAAAACAAAAAGTTCACATGTTTTATTGCATAGGAGAATGCACATCATTTGTTAATGTATATGATATACAGATTACATACCATATTAAACCATTGACAGAAATTATTTAATGTCTAGAAATAATGTTATTACAAAAAATGAACTCTACAAAGTTTTTTGAATAACTCGACATTTCTCAATTCTCATTCACGATGTTCACCGAAAATCACAGACACACATGTATACTTACACACATCAGGAAGGAATCATTTTAACATTGTAAATGACATAAAAGATGATTAAGTACAATAAATATTAATGTATAAAAGATGAATAAATATATCTGTAACAAATACTCAATCTTATACGGCTTTGATTATACATTTTAATCAATGAGCATGCTGACATTCATAATTATAAATTACATTCATCGTTTATGTATTTAGCAATATATAAGGTCTATTTTTAGTCAGTTTGTGTTAAATAAATACTTTATCTTCTAATAATGCTTCATGTAAAATATAATAGTCATATTTGAATACAGATCAAATGTTTTACTGGAATAGCAAAGCAAAGCATTAGCCATGATATTCAAACAGCGCCCTCTATCAGCCGTTACCTCGACAGAAATTTGAAGGTTCTGGTTTTAAAGCACCATGTAGCCCCATCTGTATGTCGGGCCACGCGATCACATTCCCTATAAACTTCCGACATGATGTTCTCATGGAGTTGATTTCGTCATAGGACAGTTCCCTGTCCCAGACATTAAGGTGGGTTATCTGTCCAACAAACGACTCCGCGCTGTTGTACGACCCATCCTTGTCCTGCTCCTGCCCAATCACAAACTTACCACCACCTGTACGAAAAACACATGGACGACTTAACTAGATAAAAAATACTTAATTTGACATCAATCAATCGATCTTGCTTTATCCATTTTTTTTGCATTATCCATCTGCCGTACAGCCCAAATCTCAGTTAAGAAAATTTTGTTAATGATACCTTTGATAGTATGACCCGCTGCAAAGCTAAGTCCAGAGTCCCAAACCACTCCGTCAATGTAGATTTTCCACGCGCCACGGCCAGAAGACCACATGAAAACGAGATGATGCCATTCTCCATCATTTGCTGTGACGTCTGTCGTCTTTTGCTCGTTATTTACATACAGAACAAAGCTACAAAGCGAAAATGTCAACATAATTAAAATGGCTCCCCACGACCAATTTAACATTAGTCTTTGAAACGAATGTGATAAAATATTAATGAATTTCTTAGCCATAAGGTAAAAGTGGGAATCTGATTTCATTTAATTAACTAGTTGTTGGTTTGTTTACCCGTCGTAGCTGGTCATAGTGAGTGCGTTGTCCATGTTGGAGTCTGAGGCGTAAGAAAATGGAGTTCCTTGGTTACTGGTGTCACTTGACTTCATCCAAAACGAGACTGAAACTGATGTCAGGTCGCGTTCAATCGTTGCTGCAGTATAATTAAACGTTCCAGCGAAAGGAAAATCCAGTAAATACTCCACTTCCAGTTCTGAAAAAGAAACCATATTTAGTTTATCAATTATTCCTTTTTTCCAAAATTATACCATAACATTCCCAATCATTACCTCTTTCACAACGGTCCCCTGTGAATCCCTTCAGACAGTGGCAGGTAAAGCGGTTCACCCCGTCCTCGCACCTGGTGGCGTTCACACACGGGTCCGGATCACAGTCGTCAATGTTAATCTCACATTGGTCGCCAGTAAAACCAACCAAACACTGACAACTAGAAACAAAGGTGAGTTACACTATGATATGACCTATAAATGGTATTTTATAAAAGTTTACAATCGAACACTCAATGCTGTCTAATTGTGGTCACTATACCGGTAAGCTGCTATTCCGTCCTCACACGATCCGCCATTCTGGCACGGTCCACTGTCACACTCGTCATGGTTGATTTCACAGTTCGTTCCCCGGAATCCACTAGGACATGAACATGTGTATCCCCCCAAACTAGGGTGACAAAGGCCATTATTTAGGCACGGTGAAGGTTTACAGAAATCCACGGTAACATTGCACGTAGGTCCTAGGAAAAATTAATTGTATTCTATGTGTGGATATATCAACCGAATTAGTCTAAAAAATCCCAATGTAAGATGATTAATAAATCTTATGTTCATACCTTTGAAGAAAGCAGGACAGCTACAAGTAAAGCCATTGGGCTGATCTTGACATGTTCCATTGTTTTCACACGGCATCGAAGCACAGTCATCAACATTCACCTCGCATTTGTCTCCTGTAAAGATGTCAAAGCAGAACATCAGAATCCACCTCAAATACAATGTTCCAACGACTTTAAAACTATTAGATGCACTTTACCCCCTAACCCCAAGGAATAGGCGCATTTTTAGTAATTAACAAACTAACCCCTAAATCCAGTGGTACAGTCGCAGCTATAGTTTGTTAGATGGTTGTTACAGGTTCCTCCATTCAGGCAGGGGGCTCCCTCACAATGATCAATTCTGATGTCACAATTTATTTCTTGAAATGGAATCATATTGTAATACCATTATAATAACATCGAGATATTGCGGGTTTTTTTACCTTATAGTTACAAAAGAATAAATGATAAAAAGATTGGAAACAAAGATGATTTTCCTTGAAATGGAATAATATTGTAATACAATTCGAATACCATCAATATATTGTTCTTTTTTCCTTATAATATCCAAAAATCGATAATGAAAGGATTGAAAACAGAGAGATGATCTTTGCTATTCTACCTTTATAACCCGGGGCACAGTCACAGGTGTACCCAAATGGTCGAGAGCGACAGGTGGAGCCATTATGACACGGATTCTTAAAACAATCATTGAACACGACAACGTCCGCCGGCTCATCAGCCTGGAGACGATTACTGCTGGGACTCTGTGAACCTGAACAAACAATAAAATATGTATATCATACTTAATGATTTATCATATTTCAGGCCGGCACATACGAGGAATTTGTATTATGCTAGAAGTTTTAATATAACTCTTTCGAATTATAGGACTTTCCAGTGAACACTCTAATAGATATCTTTCAATATTGTAAATATAGATATACATGTAAATTTTTAACTGCTTTTTTCCCATCATATTTTTATTAAAACAGTGTCAGGATTACTTTACACACTTTTTTATTAGTCCCCCACCGGTGAAACCGGAGGGGACTATAGGTTTCCCCTGAGTCTGTCAGCTCGTTTAGCTGTCTGTCTGTCCGTCCGTCTAGCTGTCCTTCCGTCTGTCTGTCAGTCTTTCCTACCTGTTTTTTCCGCACTTTTTTTCTAAATACTTGCAGATATTGAGCTGATTTTAGTATATGAGTGTATCTTGAAATGTTACAGATCAAGTTTAAATTTCGTTCCGCTTCATTGGTTTTTGACGAAATTAGAACAATTTTAATTTTTTATAATTGTGATTACGATCGAGTTCGTTGTGCATTAAATTAAAGTTCCAAACGAGCTTGTATCCTAAAGAGAAAAGGGGAACCCGGTAGGAGACATGTATTGCTTACGCAATACTCTCAGATTGCTTGTTTTATATTGATTACAGTACTGTATCCAAAATTGCAGTGAGGAGTTTTATGGCCATAAAAGCGGTTAATGATTAATGTACTAGCATCCATCATCAATGAAGCAATAACTGATTATGATAAGAGCTGTAACGTACCACTGCAATCTGTGAGATCAGTAGAGGCTATGAACTGGGTCAGCGTTTTCCCCGGACACTCAAAACACGCCTTCTGACCCAGATCTGACTGGTAGGTTCCTTTAGGACATGGAAAACATGGCTTCAGACCGGAAGAGGACACAAAGCCGGGCTCACAGGGTTCTATAAATAACATTAGGTCGTCAACGTAAATCAGACATCAGTGAAATCTTCTTTTTCATTTTGCGTCCTTGTTTATCATGAGATTATGATTTTATACTGTAGAATAATCACTCCTACCTTCACACTTCTCGATGACCCTGGCTCCGCGGCGTTTTGTGGTGGTCCCCGGCGGACACTTTCTACATGAATTCTGTCCGTAATCAGTCTGATGAAACCCTATCTCACAGGTGGCGCATCGCTCCAGACCGTCCTTAGAGTAGGTTCCAGGCAAACACTGGGCTAAGTAAAAGGTGAATGAACAATAAGTTCGAATCAATGTTCTACGAAGGAAACGTGCATAAAGCATTCTTTTATAATATAATATCTTTCATATTCTTTTAGCTGTAGTATACCTTTGTCAGTTTTTATTAGTGTTTACTAGTAGCTAGTGTGTACCTTTGTCAGTTTTTATTAGTGTTTACTAGTAGCTAGTGTGTACCTTTTTCATTTTTTATTAGTGTTTACTAGTAGCTAGTGTGTACCTTTTTCATTTTTTATTAGTGTTTACTAGTAGCTAGTGTGTACCTTTGCCAGTTTTTATTAGTGTTTACTAGTAGCTAGTGTGTACCTTTGCCAGTTTTTATTAGTGTTTACTAGTAGCTAGTGTGTACCTTTGCCAGTTTTTATTAGTGTTTACTAGTAGCTAGGGTGTACCTTTGCCAGTTTTTATTAGTGTTTACTAGTAGCTAGTGTGTACCTTTGTCATTTTTTATTAGTGTTTAGCTAGTGTGTACCTTTGTCATTTTTTATTAGTGTTTACTAGTAGCTAGTGTGTACCTTTGTCAGTTTTTATTAGTGTTTACTAGTAGCTAGTGTGTACCTTTGTCAGTTTTTATTCGTGTTTACTAGTAGCTAGTGTGTACCTTTGTCATTTTTTATTAGTGTTTACTAGTAGCTAGTGTGTACCTTTGCCAGTTTTTATTAGTGTTTACTAGTAGCTAGGGTGTACCTTTGCATTCTTCCTGAGATTTGGAGTTATTGTGGTCGGTGGTTGTGTTGACAGGACACACCAGACACGACACACTGCCCTCTAGCGGCTGGTACGTCCCTAGCGGACACCCGGAACAAGACTCCGATACCACATTAAAGAAGGTCCCCACCGGACACTTCACTGTGACGTCATAGATTTTGAATAATCATTATAGTTACCTTACAATTCTTCTTCAAATCCAAATTTACTATTCCATACCAATATCCAATTATTTATAAATTTTGTTCAGCATTCTTTGAAAAATATGATAACTTTCATTTATCATAAAACAACCAACTGCATTAAATGTGAGTATATGTTTAGTTTTATAATAGTTTCCTATTAAGCTAATTTTCAATATATAACGGACATTAGTGTGTAACATACCACATGAGGTATTGACCAGCACGCCTCCTTCCTTACATTTGTACCGCGGACCCGCTCTATTGACCGTCAGATTGGCGAACTTCGCCTTAGCGCCCCCTACCGTCAGGTCCAGAGTTCCCCCGCTACCCTCAGTCTTCACCGTGGTCAGTACACCCTTAAGTCGTTCTGTTACTGTCTTCTGGCTTTCTCTGACAGACTCCCCCGGGGTCACGGGACTTCGATATTGTCCTGTACATAACAAACTATCTTTTATAATTTTAACAGAACATATAGAAACTCTTTCGAACAAAATTAATTTCTAGAAATAATTATCTTTAGTTTTTCGTAGAACAGTAAAACAATGATAATATTGCAAAAATACATGTGAATAACCAATATCCTAACCTCCTAACCTAAATCCTAACCTTAGTATCATTAATTGGACATTTAACCTTACCTTTAATATTTAACGTTATGCTAATGCCATCCAACCTTAGTTACCCTGACATTTTACCTAACACTGAAATTTTAAGGGGGCCGACTATAGTTTTATTGTGTGAAAACTACAATAGCAAAACTCTCCATTTTTATACCATATATAACTTACATTATCTTCAGTGTACATGCCAAGTTTTGGGGAAATCTACCGTCCAGGTATTTTTGAGGGACCGTCTCAAAATACGGGTACATTAATTTTACTATAGGATTATATAGGAAAATGCCAATTTTTAGCACTTTAAAGCAAATTATACAAATACTACAATAGACATTTTGTTCAAACTATGATATTTGATGAGTAATACTATATTATACAATATATGTAAGAAACACAAAACTCTACCGTCTTTTTACCAGAGGGGGCATCTCAAAATGCAAAAAATTAGAAAATTTTACTATTTTTATAGAGTACTACAAAATATGGCGTACACAATGGATTGACATGAAAACATAATAAAAATATTGGAGATATTCTCAAATTTTTGTGTTTAAATTTCAAGAGTGTATGTTTATTACTTTTTCTTTAATAATATTTTTATTAACCCTTTCTTTAAAAGGTTATCATAACGTCAAAAACACACTGCAACGACGTCAACCTACCTATCAATTGCATAATCGGTTAAACAAATCAGTTATATCAAATTTTGTTACATTTTTATACCTATAATTTCTTAATTTTGTTTAATTTTAATAATTAAGCGAAAAAAGTTCCATTAAAACAGTAAATACGCTTCATTTTACTATGATGCGCGAAATATTGCGCAATGAAAACTATAGTTGGCCCCCTTAACTCAAATAAACATCTTTAAATTATCCTGTTACATTTAACCTTACTTTTGCCATTTAACCTTACTTTAACCTAGGGCTGGGACGATATATCGAGATATCGTGATACATGTTAGGACGATACGCATATCGATACATATGAAGAAATATCGGAATATCGCCCCAAAAAATCTTACTTCTGTTTTTCTTTGTTTATTTAACATTTGGGGTTTAATATATAAAATAAATAAGCTAAATATAAATATAGATATGAAATAAATAATAATTAACACCACTTGAGTAAAATATTTTTGTTTTACAATATATAAACAATTATTTTGAATAAATTATTCTTATCATGCTTATTTGCAAAGAAATAATTTGTTTATTTCAATGCAAAAATAGAATTTATCAGCAATCAAACATATCGTGATACATATCGTATCGTGGCTCAAATATCGTGATATGTATCGATATAGAAAAAGTTGTATCGTCCCAGCCCTACTTTAACCACTGCTGATGACACTTAACTTTACCTCTGACATTTAACCTTACTCCTGACATTTAACCTAATCACCTCTGATATTTAAAGCAATATGAGCTGCATTTTTTAAATTTATTTTGCTGGTAAAATGTGTTTTTATGATTAATCTGTATGTAATCTAAACCCTTATGATCATTAAGACCAAAATAAAGTTTTAAAATGTTTCAAAAGAAATATTTCTGTACAACCGAATATACAGTATTATATAAGAAATCATTATTGTACAGGACGACAATAATTCAATTTTGCTTCAATCAAAGCTTATAAAAAGTTCTTCCATAGCAATATGAACAACAGAAGTTTATAAACGTTCTATTTTCCTGTCATTGAAAAAGTAAATTACAAATTTGAAATATTTTTTTCCGATGTCAAACATGCAGCTCATATTGCTTTAACCTTACCTCTGACCAGGAATTCGAACGTGATGGAGCTCTCCACTTCTCTATCAGACACCTTGGCGTCTTCTCCAGAGTCTTTAGAGATAATTCGGACAATATCTCGGCGTTTTCTTTCAAGAATGATCTTAATTCTGTTAAAATCTACAATGAGAATTCAAACAATAGTGACGTATATCTGATCATCCATCAAAATTTTGTATTGAAGAGTATAATGGTTTTAAACAGCCATGACCTTCGACCTCCTCTTCACAGGTCGCGTCTACGTCATCCACCTCACAGATCATGTTCTCGTCACACAAACCATTTACCTGAGGAGAATAACAAAATTATACATTATTTACATTAAAATGGAAATAAAAATGAAGGAATAAGATATTTATCAGGTCAGGTTTGAATTTGAAAGGTTAGAAAATACCATGTTTGATTACTTACGAAGCCGGAGAGTGTGATGAAGAAGTTATTTTGAATCTGATTCAGAACCAGATGATTTCGGCATGGGACATCAGAAATATAGGTTACAGAAGCGGGCAGCTCTATACTGTTAGTCACCGTTTGTACTGCAATAAAACAAATTCCTTGTAAAAGATGTATCTACATATTTTTATTTTACAACTAATTCGAAACGGAAAATTTTCCTTTCTCACCTGAGCAGTCAGGGATAGGCATTTTGTCTACAGGGGTCCAGATGTTGTCATAAGCACAGAAATAAACGTCTGCAGGTGTGATGGCAAAAGCGAAACCCTCATTACACGTGACATTACAATAAACCCCCTCCGTGGTCTCATAACAGTGTCGCCTCCCATTGACTGGCTCAGGGGGATATTGGCAGGGGTGTGCTGAAATTTTGAAATACTAGTGAGCTAAAAGGATGTGTTTGTTGGAATACTTTAAATATCTTGCACGGTAAGCAGTTAGTCTCGTTTTCTTTTTAAGGCTTTGTTTTATAAACTGTGTCTTACGTATAACTTGAATATTTAAATCACACGTGTTGTTGTTGCCACTTTCATCAAATGCTCGGTATGTGACTATGGTAAGACCCCGAGGAAACAATCCTGGTGCATGTGTCTTCTCAACTCTCGGGGTTTCTCCAGAGTTATCGCTAAACTGAGGTTCATCCCAGATGACCTCCGCATAAAACGTCGACGACACAAAAGGATTCGGTGAAAAACAACTGTCAACCCTTGGCGGGGTCACATCTGCAGAAAAAGACAATTCATGTTTTCAGTTGTTTTATCTTCGCTCTAATATAAATAAAGCGCGAAAAATTCATCTGTAAAAAACCAAAGCCCCGTACCCCTGATAACAACGGAGAATCTGCACTTTTCTCTGTTCCCACTCAGGTCCTCCGCGATATACTTGACGTACGTCATACCGATAGGGAAACGTTTAGGTGGTTCCACAGCGGGAACCACTGTAATGATCGGGATCAATCCGGAATTATCCAGCGCCAGCGGGGGCTGCCACGTGATCTCTACTGTGTTGTCGTCATCTGGCGCTATCTGCTGAATATCGGCAGGACAAAACAAGTTGGGAGGGGACTTGTCTGAAGAATAATTAAGCAAAAACTGAGCTGAGTTCATGAGATGGTAATTTCATTATTAGGCCATAAAAACTTTATAACTATATCAAAACAGGGTTTTCTCTGATCTTTCTAAATCTGCAATTAGAGAACATATTCATTTATTTCCTCCTACTTAAGGGAATGCATTGTGTTTACTTAACTACCTTAGTATAATAATACCTTCACATCGACTCATCTCGCCAAAGGAATCAGGGGCCCACATTCCCTCCGGGGTACATTGCTTTCTCTCCGGTCCCTCCAGAGAGTATCCGGGAGCACATTCCACCTGACATATGGTTCCGAATGACACTTCGTTCGCAGTACAGGCCAGAGGCTTCACCACTCCTTCCCGCACCTGAGGTAGGGGCTGACACGTGATTTCTGTAATAGGTATTACTTTTGATGTGAAATTTAAATCAGAATTATGAAGGGATTTGAACTTATTTGTGTCGCTGTAATAATGTTTCTTGTTTATACCACTAAAAGATAAGTCAGACCATAACAATGTCGGACTAAACAAACTCGGACCAAACCGAAGTCGGACTATAACTCATGATCCTATTATGACATACTAGTATTATATATTATAGATTTAATTTATGGTCCGAGTTTGTTATAGTTCGACATTGGTTTGGTCCGACCAATCAATAAATCTTTATAGCCCATATTCTTTTGCTAGTGTGTGTAACTATGATTTAAATGAAAACAAATTGCTTTGAAATTCCTTTTTTGATACAGACTTTAAAAACTAAAGTACGAATTCATTTACTCGAAATTTGAGTGGGTGGACCATATTTTTCGGTAGAAAAATGATGAACAGTCAACTTAATCATATAGAACACAGTAGTTAATATAGCATGTAGGTATATTAATTTAAATGTCCATCTCAAATGTATGTTAATATGTTTAAAGGAACCTTCATTGCGCCAAAATGTAGCAGATAATTAAAGCTAAGTGACTAGATTTGTTTGAGGTGTGGTCTTATTCTTGGCTTTGTATTTCTTCATCAGCTTTATACTGATATTATACTGATATTAGTCAAACCATGTGGAAGTTGAACTTTTCTATTTACGGAGAAAGTCGAATGCAATAGCAACTTCTCGGGCCTTTCCGACTAGCGGAAAAACGACCTCGAATGTACTAGGAAGTAGTCTCGTTCAACCAGACGCTCGGCTGTCTCCGTAAACTCCGACCAGCAGAGAGTCTGGTAAAGAGTCACATAAGCGTTTGTTACCGTCAGAGGGCGCTATCTTGGTTACATTTTGATGACCTTTTTTTGAAACGAATATTTAACATGTTTCTTCTGTTAGATTGTGAGTTTATATTAATAAACTGATCTTTAATTTTGGACATAAAACGAGCAATTACAATATCAATCGAAGAAATATGTATTCCGCAGGTAGCTACACTACTTTCACTTTAGCTTCCAGAAATAAAAAAAATGCAAGACATTTTATAAAACCCGTTGACATTACCGTAAACAATAAAATTATTCCTCTTTGTCTGCTTTAACCTTTAGACATTTAACTTTTAAAACTTTAAGTTATTTTTATGTCGATTTACCATGTATTTGTTTAAATTGTGGAGGTGTGTTCTTTTCAGCCAATCAAAAACTTTACCAGAATTTTGGTAAGCCTCGTTTTGGCGTTACAAACGATATCACGTATCTTTACCAGACTCTCTGGGTGGTCGGAGATTTACGGAGACAGCCGAGTGTCTGGTTGAACGAGACTAACTAGGAAGACGCCATTACAACTCCCCCTTTTCACGATCTTTGAAATAAATGCATGGAGACCTTTAATCTGTGGAATATGGAGTTCAACTTTTTTCAAAGTAATGATTTTACCTAGAATATACCATAGAAGGAACTTCCATCTCCATCTACACTATATTTGAATAAACAGGAAGATGTATTATTTTTTAACATCCGGTAATGTTAATACATTCGAGGCTGTTTTTCTGACCTCTGACGGAAAGACCCGAGATGATTCGATTGAGTCGAATGTCTAGTATAAGGAAACCAAGTTCATCTTTTAAAAAAGATAGGTGAGCTAGCGCCGTAGCAACTTTTAAACACAGAAAGGAGAATCGGTGATCAAGTGATTTATTTTCCTGAATTCTTTAATTTTTATCGAGGCTGGTGTGTGATAAAGTTATAATTGATTTGTGAAGTGTATTTTATAGACACATAGATATAGAAACGAGAGGGGGGGGTGACCTATTGGAGTTTTGGCGCAACGGAACATTTCATTTTATGACCAGCCTTTACTTGAGAGGGGGAGTCCTTATAAAATATGGAGAAGATGCCGATTGAGGCATTTTATGAGCGGGTTTAAGAAAAGAGTTCTTTGGCACTTTAGCAAAGAAAATACAGGGAGTTTAAAGGAATATAGAAAATAACTGAAAGTGTATGTTGTATAAAAAAATCCAGAGTTCCGAATGTAAAGATGTGAAGCAGCTTGGCCCTTTGGGTAATCTTTGTCAAGAACTGTTAGGTTAAAAGCCATACACATCAGAATTTTTTTTAATAGCTAATGGATTTATTCGTTATTTCTAGAGTAAATTCTTGTTTCTGGACTTTGTAAGATTGGCCAAATTGACTAATCAGAAATTAGAGTCTATCTTTGATTGTGCTTAGACTAAAAAAGCTCTCATGTCTTTGTTTAGAATATGAGAATAATCAGATAATGACTCGGGCTTTTCCGTCAGAAAAAAACGGAAATTTTGAAATATTTTTGTGAGCAACACAATAAATAAACATTTATGTAATGCTACAACATGATAAAACGAAATTGTTATCGTACGGTCTATCTATAGTAGTTTTCACAGTTTTCCCAGAATGCACGACCGTAAAGCCGAGCATGCGTATTCAAGGAATTTGGACTAACGGAGTTGCTAGCGCTCGAGAGCGCTAGCAATAAAAAGACGTTACAAAACAAAGAAAAAATATATGAATTATATAACCTGAAAGCTTACAATTTAGAGTATTTCTATGTGTAAAAACGCTTTTTGATAAATAACTATAAATATATAATTTTGTTAGATTTATTTACCACCATTTTTCGTTTTGTTAGTTTTTCTAAGATTGAAAACCTTGAAGAAATGGTAAGTCATACGAAAACTAGTTCACCTAAAAATTATCTTCCTTGCATTGCAAAGCATTTCAACGAAGGAAATATATGAAATTTACATTTTCAATAAAGAGAGGAAATACACAGTCTGAAGATTGTAAAAGACTTCAGCTCTGTAATGCAGTTAATATTTAACAATAGGAATATCAACACAGAACCCCCTACCTTTACAGCGCGTAGGAATCCCTGTCCAGTACGCTATGGCCAGACACTCCCGCTTCCTGGAACCCACTAGTTTATACCCTGTATCGCATGTAAACCGACAGACCGTGGAGAACGAGAAATCGTCGTGGTCACAGATCATATTCCCGTGCTTTGGTTTGGGAAGAGGAGGACATGTTTTCACTGGAATACAAATTTATAAAAACTAAATTATACCGTATTCATATTGTGTTCGGGAAAAATTCCAGATTTCTAGACGAATGTAGAACATTCTTAATCACATTCAAACAACGTTATAAAAGAATATAAGATAAAAAAGCACAATGAATTCTGGTGGTCAAAATAGTATATTTACATTCAGTGTAATTTTCCTTATGAAATCCGTTAGAAATCCACGACGTTCAAATTTCTATAACACACGCGAAACCTTGTCACTGCGCGCTAGAATACACAGTCGGAACTATATACATTTTCAATACTCTAGGAAAACCAAAATGTAAAATGTTTTATTTAAATTTAATGAAAAACTATAAACCTGAACAAGATACGTAAAAATTAACGTAATATGCGATTAAAATTTGTCACTTTTTTACTCGCAATGTTTGTTTGCGTTATCTAACTTTACAACGTCATTTGACGTCACAATCGGCTCTTACATCTATTAACCACGGCAGTTTTGAAAGGCAATAAATTCACATTTAAGATTAACGAAATAAGCAATTATGAAGAAGGAAAATAAGAGAATGTAAATATAAGCATTGAATTAATATTTTTGGATGTCTTCGGCCCTATAACACACCTGGCCGTGCCGACAAATTATCATACCACGCGGTATTCAATTTGTCGGCACGGCCAGGTGTGTTATAGGGCCGAAGACATCCAAAAATATGAATTCAATGCTTAAATGAGTTTGCATATGTGCATTTCCTAGTCTCTTACTGACGCACTCTGCGGTCTCCCCGGACCAGTGGCCGTCCTCCTGACAGATCCGGAGACTGTTCCCCCGCAGCTCGTACCCAGGCTTACACTTGATGCCGCAGGCCGCGTTAAATACGCTGTCACAGTAGTCATTGACGAAGTAACCGTTCTTAGGTCTCTGTAACTCGGGACAACGCAGGACTGTACAAAGTTAAGAACACTTTTTTGTTAAATAATTCCATTACTCTTCTCGCTATTTCTGGGGAGGTTATTTTTTTAACGTGAATTTCTTGAATTCTAAAACGTTTACATATTAAAGTTAAATAAAAAATCATTATAATCTGTTCAATGGTCATGATGGCGGTAACTACATTGATAGGTAGTACAGCACTCACCTGAGCATCCTGTCCCATTAAAGGTCCGGAAGCCCTTCTTACACGAGCATTGACTCACGTGAGTAGCCCCGGTCTGCGTCGACTGATTCTCATCCGGGCATTTCTTACACGTGGATACGTCGCCAAGTTTACGTTCGTCTTTGTATGTACCGGAAGGACAGGCTGCAGTGTTTACAATATGATTTATTTAACATCCATCACTTTATATTTAATAAATGAACCTTTTCCAATATTATATCGTGCTTAAAATTATGTACCTTTTTTTCTGCAATAAATTTTCATTTGAAAAGCTAACTTAAAAGCATTTCTCACACTGATATAAATTTTCAGTGAATGGGTATATTTTTCTCGCATTTGATTAAACAAAGTAATATGATTAATTTGGCTATTATTTACATAAATGCCTTTGCAATTTATTTTATTATGATAATTAACAAAATTATGATTAATAGCGAATGTTTTAGGCAGCATACGATAGCATTCTCCATAGAGTCCCGTTCCGTAGAAACCTTCCCGGCAGACGCACTCAAAGTTACCCGTATGTGTACCACAGCGACACGTAGCTCTCTGATCACAACATGGCGACCGATCGATGCACAGATGGTGACACTTGTCTATTGACTGAGCTACAAAGGACCCAGCACCCAAATCTGTAACGGGTAAATTTATCAATGAATATTTATCTATAAAACAGATACGATAGAACAGATCAATAATAAATAAATATTACTAAGTAACTATTTGAAAGCGATGTGATTTGTTTTCTTTTGATTCTGCTTGCCTTCATGCAAGGCACGTCTTGCCAAGGCTTCAAACTCCTCAAAACTGTCCAGAATGTAAGAAGTCTCGTTTTTGGGATCAGACGCCATGTCGACTAGCTCCCGGACGTTTCCATTCCGGATGCCAAACGTAAATATTTTGACACCTATGTCGCGAAGATATTTGGCTTCCGGTCTAGGGTCACCGCCATTAGAGAATCCGTCTGTCACCAGGAAAATGGCTTTTTCTGAGTTTGACCTCGATGTACTCAGTACTTCCTATAGATATGAAAATAAGTACTAGTATTGATAAATAGAAAACAATCTCTGTTGATAAACTAATTCAAACGGCATGCATGTCCTTTCATAGTCTTTATTTCAAGATCATATCAGTAATGTGTTCCTGCAAGTTTTCATACATTATATGGTTTTTTATTAATTTTGAAATAGTAAGGAAAAAAATTTATAATTTAACGCAATTCAAGTCATGGCACATGCGTCTATGGGACCATTCTGCACGTAGTCAACTTTTGTTTATTCTTACTTTCATGAGAAAGTTAGATATTATCTTCTGGAGTAAATAATGTAATTTACGCATTCGAAATTCTAGGAAAAATTCTAGGAAAATTTTTATCTGTAAATTTAGTCTTGCCAAAAACTGTGTCCTTTAGAAATAATAATAGAGTTTTTATTTTCATCCATAGCCTGCATAAACTTTGATTCATTATATTTGTCTGTCATAAAAAAAATTAATTTAAAAAAAAATGTTTTTTTTCCCTTATTTCTTCGTTTATGATATAATCAAGAAATCGACTGAACTGAACGTTCAGTCTAGTGTTTTAGATATCAAATATATAAATCGGGGGAAAATTAAAAAAATATAAACAATATAATTAAAGAAAATGATTACATATTCCAAATTTAAAGGAAATTAAGTTAAAAATCGAGTATATATTTTTCTCAAAATAGATAATTACACAATCATTTAAAATAGAAGCCCCATCCCCACCCCACCCCCGCGTGCAAGGTATTAGATTTTTAAAAAATAAATTATATGAAATTGATTGAAGGAATATTTTATAAAAAGGCTCATGAGGTCAAAGAAATGTCTTTATAATCAGGATAATTCGCATAAGTTACCTTGCAAATTTACTTAACAGAAATTATTTTTTATGTTAAAGACGATTTATAATTTTTATGAGTTATTATTTTTTCATCCAATAAAAGAGACACATTATTGAATTATATTTTTGAAGAAAAAACAACAAATACCCCGGTATCCATCCCATTTACAGTTAGTACTTGGTACATCAAATTTGCAAATACTTTAATTTATTATGAAATCATAATGAAAGGTTAGTTGAACAATGGCTAGCCACAGGTAGGTTTACCTTAGCCTCTAGGAAGGCACCCAGAGTGTAGGTCCCTCCCCCCACGTATCGGATATTAGGCACATCCTCCTCTAGGAGCGTGCACTTGTTCTTATCTACCAGGGGCTGACCCACATAGTCAATCTGCCGAAGCACGCGGTTTTTGGAGGAAAACGTGATCACACAGACTCTTGTATGGTTAGAATCCACCGTGAAGTCGGCCAGCAGCTTCCGGACGAATTTGATTTCATAATTAAAGTCCCGTGGTCCCACGCTGGCAGAACTGTCCACTAGAAATATAATGTCCACCTTTTTGTTGCTGACTCGGCGTAGCGCCTGAATGTGACGTTTTAAGACTGGACCTAGAGAATCTACCTTGCTCTTGGACGCGATTTCTTCTGCTGTCCGTATGTAAACAGATTCATTGCTAATATCATCGTCGTCATCATCGTCCAGAGAAGAGGACACGTTACAACAACAGAGAAAGACAATACACAGATAAAAGATGTTACGGGTCCATAAGGAAACATACATCGCCGAACACTGAGCTGAAATCGTCTGCTTCTTGTTCCGAAAGCGCGGACATTTGATACTTTTGAGTGATGTGAGAAGAAAATACCGACCGTGCCGACTTAATGCGGAAGATGGACGTTATCAATGGAAGGAATTAGCTTGGCATTTCAACGCTGATTTTCCCACTGATAAGGTGTGATCTGTGAATTTTTAAAACATCGTAGAATAAATATTTACATATGTTACTGTAATTGTGTATACGTCTTTGCACTCGCGAGATTCTAGGATTTTTTTAACCTCTTCGTGTGACTGTTTCTTGTATGTGTAATTTAGTTTTGGTTTTAACATTTAAATACTTATTTTGATTTCTTTAATATTTTGCATTGTATCATAAAAGAACCGAAAAAAACTAATGGAATGGATATCTAGAACTCCTCACACTTTATATTTGCAATACTGTATCCATGTAATTGTATATTTAAGGTTATTCATATACTCAGCTTCTGCAAATTAGCAGGTAAGTCCACAGGCATTTGTTTCGTAAACGGGATACCACCTACTTATATTTATAAGTAGGGGGTATCCTGTATAGGAATGTGTCAATGAAAACATCAATTATGCAATATCTCATTGATGTATAATTTTTTAAAATACATTTTAAGATAAAAGATCAAATTGGACGAGACATGTTCTGATAAAATTCTGCCCCCGTTCGGGAGTATATAGTTTTTGCCATTTCGTCTGTGTGTTTAGCTGTCTGTCCGCAAATAAATTTAAACTTGCTCATAACTTTTGAGTGGGTGGAACTATGGCTTTTACATTTCACAGGTGTATTCCTTGTGACATAGTTTTTCCTTTGGTATCACAAAGTTTGATCTTTCGACCTTCAAGTTAGATCCATCTTTGCAAAAAATTATCCCACTTTAACCTCTGCCATGACTTTTGAACAAGTAGAACTAGGGCTTTCATATTTCACAGATGAATTCCTTGTGACAAAACCTTCCTTTGGGTACCAACCATTCTGACCATTTCATCCTGAACTTTGAAGTTTAACATGCTTTTTGAGAAAATGCAACCCTTGCCATAAGCTGACATACGTGGGCATCTCTTGTTCGAGATATTTTTACTGGCTGAGGGACATTCATGCTTAAATTTAAAAGGTCACAGCCTAGTTATTATTACGCTGCATCATATGAAATGAAAAGTTTAATTAAAAAATGAAATCGACACGACTCACCCAAAAATAAAACGTACTAAAAAACTAATTTGCATGTTCTCAGTGTCCTATTTTGCCCGGCTCAACTGAGACATATGGATAAGTAGTATCGGTAAATACATGTATTTTCATACTCTTTGTGAATTACTGCGCGTTGTTAATAGTAGGATTACACGGAATGTTTTTATTTTATCTTTGAGGAAACGGTAAACTTAATTTGCAAACTGTTCCCTAAAGCACATGTTCCATTTTTCATACGTTTCAAGACGTTCAAAGTTTGTAGGTTATAGCCAGGTATTTGGCAGTCAAAAAATAGTATATGGTGGCTTATTGCTGTCCCTCACTTGTCAGATGTTTTTTTTTTGTAAGATACTAGTAATTAATATAAGGATTTGTCGAATTTTTTTTATTAACATGTCACGAAATATTCACGTCTCAAAAAAATGAACATGAAAATATATTCAGTATAGTATGTCCATGCCCAGTTTAGGTCATCAGTTGACAACATAACTCTCTAACAAGCCAATATATTTCTGACAAATTAACATAAAACTTCCGAGAATTCGATGTATTAAATGAGAAGACAGAAGTCGACATATTCATGTAATATCTGACAATTCGACTTGTCAAAAAGTAATGTCGACTTGTTATATAACGATGTTGACATTACTTGTCTGAGAAGTTTGTCGAATTGTGAGATGTGTACAACAGAGTAGCAGGACACCAAATTCCTGGTCGTGATGATATTTATCTGACAAACTGTCATAATTATCTGACAAACTGACATAATTATCTGACAAACTGACATAATTATCTGACAAACTGACATAATTATCTGACAAACTGTCATAATTATCTGACAGTTGAGAAATAAATATCTGACAAGTGGTGGAAGAAATATACCACCAAGAATGAAACATCAAATTGAACCACTGTTATATACATATTTTTTTAAACACTTATAAGAAGTAATCATGGCATTTATGAACAACTTGATACAAGTTTACTTTTTATCAATAAGTGTTTAACAATCCAGTGATAATTTACGTATACTGTATACAGGGTTATTTTCGCCCAGTTTTATTTTCGCCCTTTGACACTTGGAAACATTTTTGCCCTGTTTTAAATTCGCCCAATTACAATTCTGTTTAAAAAATCAAGCTGTTTATTTTTATTTCGCCCCTTTTAAATTCACCCACCTGTGGGTAGGGCGAAAGGGGCGGAATTAAAATGGGGCGAAAATTTCTCTGTATACAGTATGTTCATAAGACATTTACTATTGCAAGTATAGAGAAGAAAAGCATAACATTATGATTAATTTATATACAACGTATTAATGTGAATCAATAAATCGATGATTATGTGAAATGATATACAGAGTTCCCTCCCTTGTCATCAGCCTTTCCAGTCAGGAATAATTCCGAGTTTCCTCAGATTTACAAAGCCGCTCTTTCTGGAGGTCCTATAGTTGAATATTTTTTGCCCGCGTGGTGTTAAGGAGGCATTAGATGATGTTGGGGACCCGTTTGTGTAGATACCCCTGGGCGTGATAGGAGGGAGGGGCGAGGGCCTAGAGTTTCCATTGGATAAGACGGTTCTGTCCGATAGGGGGCGTGATGCTGTGCTAGGTTTCCGTGAGTGTGTGTCGCTGATGTGATTTGAGGTTGGAGGCGGTCCGTGACCGTTTGTTTTTGGAGAAGGGCTTTGGTCGAATTGAACATGTCCATTTTGTTTGGAGGTATTATCAAACTGATTAAGGTTTTCTTCAGTCAGAGGTAACACATCTGTACCGTTTAATTCAGAGTTCTCGCTCTCCGCGATAGTCTCGAGTTCCTGCACCTCGTCTGGTGCGAAATTCTTTCCACCTAAAGATACAGCCGTGGTCTCGACCTCCGTTAGCTGACGTGTGCCCTGTAATAGAAAGCTTTTCATCAACGAGATTTGTCTTCAATGAATTGCAATTTATGTAATTCTTGACTTGAAAAGAATTTTAAATCCTCAGATGCAAAAACGAAGATTAATTGTGAAACGGCCAAATTACATTGCAGATGTTTGAACATTTATATCAACAAAAGTGAAATGGTGGAAATTGGAAAATGTGAAGAGTTTTATGAGACCTCTGAACATATGATACAGAAATACGTTAACTTTTTAACATGTGAGGAATCACTTGTGTAAAGGGTACATGTATAAAGAAATGTCGCAATTCTTGAAATTTCAGACAATGTGACGACAAACTGTGACAAGACCTCCAAGTGCAAAGAGTTGACAATCACTCAGAGCCCCGACCTGATTCCTATACTATATGCAGAATGTCATATTTCTGTAATTTGTGTATCCTAGACTACCAGCAGAATTTCTTATTTCTGTTATTTGCTCTTTCACCTATAAATGACGTCATATGATCATTATGTTTTGTGCACGTGATCCAAAATTAATCATGAACAAGATTCCAAATGGTATCTCGCCAAAGTGCCTTCAAGAAATGAAGGTTGAAATAGTAGGGACTATTTTTCAAAATTTTGAAAGGCTATGGGAAAATGCGTGCTTAGACCATCAAGAACTTGTAGTTAACAACTATAGTCATGACAGTGACGTAAATAACTACGTCTCTGATCATAATATTTAGCGAGATATCATCTCATTTTTAATGAAATCTACGGATCATGTAAGTAAAAAAAAATACATGTACCCAGTAATGGAATGCAGCGGCAGTTGGACTGACGTCATAAATCTGTTTTTCAGTGAATGGATCTATTAGGTCTCTGCCGTCTAGTGCGACATCTAGCGGCACGTCACGTGGGTCAAAGTCAGCCATTTTAAATTTTATTGAATCTTTTCCGGTGCGACTTATTATTGCTCTGCATTTTGCCCATGTCTGAAAAAAAAGTCGAATGAATTTTTCATAAATCCTTAAAAATTGCAAATAATATTGATGATTGATTAAGCACAGATATATTTACTGAGGTCACGTACGTCTATATCCCATGGCGGGTGTCCTAACAGCAGTAGCGTACACGACATCACCTCGTATACCCCCGCCGGAGGGTTGGCATAGCGCTTCAGTTCCGTCAGAGCCTTTGAGTCTTTCATCATTACTTCCTTCCGCAGGCTCTTTAGATTGTTGAGTCTGTCCAGCAGACGGCTAGCCAGCACGATCTCGGAATCCAGGATATTGTTGAAGTTGTTGGCGCGTGCTCTGTTTAACATCCGCTCCAGTGTAGGAATGTGTCTCTTTTCGTATGCGCCCAATAAATCTGCAACGTGTTATTGGTTTTGTCACACACATAACACACTTAATAAATCATGTAAAAGGCCATTAAACTATCAAATCTAAATTTTATTTCAATAGATTCGTTGACTTGCCACTTGGTAGTTAACTCGATATTAAATTAGTATAATCGTGTAACGATAACATATAAATAATAAGCTTTTTCATAACACTTTGATAGAGACAGGAAAAAAAATATATATTAAAAGATAACCAATGGGTCACAATGTTCATCTGATTAATATTCAATCTGCTATATTCAATACTGAATTAAAAAAAAAATCATTTTAATGAAAATGTTTGGCCAACGTTTACCTAAAGAGTTCCTAAATGAAACAAATTAGAGAAACTTTTCACATGAAGATGCTAGGAACATGTACCGACACGAATCATATTCTCAGGATCTACGTATGCGTAACATTCACATTTCAATGTAAAACTCCTCAAAAACTATGATCACTTAGTGTACTAGTATAAAGTGACAGATAGACAGACTTACAAAACACACTACATGTAATATGAGGATATCTCACTTCATCTTTGGGCACAAGTGAGCTTAAAACAAAAATCATCACAAACATAGGAGATGGATAAAAATCAGAAGAAATAAAATACATTTAAATCAAACTATTAAAAACAATACAGAAACTACATTTTTATTAATACTATTTAAATATTAATTAGATATTAGTTTAATTACATGTTAGAGCTAGAAAGAACAATGCTTTTATGTTAGTAATTAAAAAGCTTTAAACACAAGATGAATTCTTGTTGAACAGTCACATTTAAAATATACATATACATTCTTTGTTTAAGTTTCAAAAGTCTGCTTTAGATAAGAATAAAATGCTAATTATGATTGAACAACAACGAGAAAAATATAGTTATAACATACGGACAGGGGAAGAATGAATCGTACAGTGTCGTGCTTCTAATTGATAAACACAAACAATGAAAGTGTTGTTAATGAAGTAAAGTACACGGTAACATCAACTAAACCACGTGCTACAGAGAGTGTTAGTGGTCACGTGTGAGGTCATCTCCATGGCTACCTTTCCTGACGGCCAATGTCTTCAATGTCTGCTCGGCTTTCTCCAGCAGACGATCCTGGTTGTTGTTGTTAACGTTACCGGCGTAAACAATCATTGCATTCTCTATCCTTCCAACACTCTGGGATTCGATGGCGTCTTCTAGATTCTGTGTAACTTCTTCCTTCTTTTTCGCTACAAACATATAAGGTTTTATCATTGACACAAAAAAAATGAAACTTTTGAATTAATACCTCTGCATGTAACAATCATCTGAACATTATCATGACTATATCACTTCTTAGTTTACCTCGTGCCTTGAAGTGTGCATCCGGGTCAAAGGCTGGCTGTTCCGGTTGGTTGGCCTCTGATGCGTTTATGTCTAACCGACGAATCTTATATTTGGCGATATAGCTGATGGAAGAGTCGGAGTTTTGTTTCATGACGTCAAATTTATATTCACCAACAGAAGCAAGCGGTACGTTAAACCAGTTACTTCCATCTTTACGAAGGGGTGCCACATTTGTTGTGTTTGTTGGAGTTTCTTTTGGAGTCAAAATGGCAACAATGTTAACGGTGTCATCAGGCGCAGGAACATAAAGCTCGACTTCTTTTGTGCGGAATGTTTTGGTGATCAGTCTTGGTGTGTTTGTATTTGATTTATTGCTAACAGGCACATCAGACAGGTCAATCACTGTTGATTTGTTCGACAATGAACCTCGCGATTTGGTTCTGTCAGACTTGTTTCCGGTCGGTTTCTTTGGTTTTCCGGTGGATAGAATTAAGAATGCATACAAAACATTGACACCAGTTTGTTGTTTTTCGTAAATGTTAAGTGAGTACTCTCCTGCGACAGGTAAATCCAAATCATACGTGTGAATCTGCCCCTCCTGTGATGCTTTGGCCACCATAGTGTTCATTCCCTCTTCGTTCGTGCAGTCTACTTCGTGCATGATTTTTATTTTTTCATCAGCTGCTATTTCCACGACCGTTTTGCCTTTCTTCGCTCTTATAATGTTTTCCGAGAACACGGCACGAACGCCAAGATTCTCGGCACTCTCGGTAGATCCTAAGACGCCGTTCTCAATGTGCGGGTAGGGATTATCAATCTCCTGTTTTCCATTGTGTTTTATAATGTAATTTAACACATTCTCCACCTCAGTTCCCCGTTTAGGATTGCGGGCGTTTATTTTCATGATATAATGTCCAGCTTTTGGAAGTCTCGTGTTAATGATGAAATGACCTTCCTCCCACCTTAGAATGGCGTACTTTACAATTGCAGCATCATCAACAACCCCAGACCTTAGCTCCATTGTCAGATTGGACTCCCTCGGAGCTTGAATTTTTATTTCCAGAATGCCATCATCTGTAATTATTTTGGACCTTTTGTGAGTAACTGGTTTTATTCCACTTTTAAGAGTCTTCATGTTTGGACCCCATCCTATTTCCGGATTATCCGGAAGCGGGAGGGGTTTCCTTTCCGGAACAGGTGCTCGGATGCAGTATGTGCACATTAGGTCAAATTCTTGCAGATTCTTGTGATTAGCATCTTTTCCATAGATTTCAAAGTTGAATATTCCACAAACCGGCACATCAAAGTCAAAGAACAGGTTTGTCCCTGTCTGATTCATTTTGACACAGTTATTAAGCATTACATCAATGTCTTTGTCATCATCCATCGATCCTTTAGACCGATAAAACGCGAATTTAAACCGCAAGAATTTACTTCGCTTTGGAGGAAGGTCTAATTCAATGTGTCCGACACCTTGTTTAAGAAACACGTTCACTCGCCTATTCCTTTTGGCGGGAAAGTCCACTTCAAGTTCATGCATTCGCTCTCGTACGTACACAAGTTTCTCAAACTCCGATTCCTTAATTGGATGAGGCAAAAGCTGCCATTTTTCGTCATCCGGAAGATGGGTCCATATGAGGTGATAGGGCTCAGTGAAAAAGTAACACTCGTCCACCTCCTCTCTGTGGTCCATCTTGGTCTTCTTGTCCACTTTTGTCTTGGCGTATTTCCTGATTTGGACTTCCCCCGGAGTGTCCCCGGTGTTGATTTCTACACACGTGGTTGCCCAGTACACATCGATGAGGCGCCATTCATCTCTGACGTACACGGCATTCCACTGAGCCTTGATGGCTTTCTTGTTCAGAGGTTCTCCGAGTTTGTATGCAGAACTTTTGGTAATACCATCAACAATAACACAAGGCACATCCACCATTCTTTTAATTTAAAAATAATCTTTGTTCAAATACTTGTATTTGAAATTGATAGTTTTATTAAAAGCATTAAAACCTTTTTAAAAATCTATTTGATTACTTTTTCTTTTAGATTTGAAAATGTAAAGATTTATTCTGTTTTCACTTACTGACACAGAATGTAGAATAAGTTGGCGTGGTTGCCGATGTTACAGTTGATTTTGCTGAGATACTCCAAGACAGTGTTCGCGGGCGGATTTGGAGCAATCTGCATTTTCTTGAGGTTGTATGACGTAATCCAGCGGAACACGGACCTGACCTTGACAAGGTCATCCTGCCAGGCGCCCTCATCTGTTAGATAATCGGCCAGATCCACGAAGGAGGTGTACAACAGGTAATGAGGAGCCTATAGATAATATGAATAAAGATGGTTAACATTTACAAATATATTTCCTTAAGATTTTTTGCAAATTAGAAAAATTTCACGTTCTCATCAGCTACAGTACGACGATTATGAATATTTCCATGGAAACGTAATTGGATTTTTAAAAAAAATAGTGCAATTAAATCCCCACTGCGGGGCCTTGAGACTAGTCTATAGGATGAGACTATATAAACCGATGTACCATGCTGCATTACTTCATATTTTTAATCATCCATTGGCAAGTGATGACGCTCAACACGAGTGGGAAATTTTGCAAGGGATGTTACAGTAACCTGAATTATAGTCTGCAAAAGAGATGTCTTGCGAGGGTCACCTTAATTTATGGCATTTTACACGTGACTCGGGGTGAAGTCTTACCTTGAAGGCATGGTTATCAATATACTTGAAGTCTACATCGGCCAGTAGTTCATCTTTGGATGTCTTCGGGACGCCAGTGGCGGGATTTTGGTTTCCTTTCCGTGTCTTCCTCTGTGATTTCTAACCAATATAAGTTTACAAACAATTAGCAAATAATTCTTTAATTCTCGTTGATTAAGGATGTTGTAAAATCATTCGTGGCTTTTGATCTAAAAATCATACTTTGTTTTACTGAATATTTTTGTACGAGGTGTTTTGTCCGTTGCAGGGTATTTATTTTATTTATCCGGCATAAGGTCAGACGACACGTTCCTCAAAAATATATAATTTTTCCTAAGAATTTGGCATTGAAGAATAGGTACTTAAACTAGATTCCTCACAAAAAATTAGGATATCTTTACAAGGCATTCTGACAAGATACCACAGGGTCATATTTCTTATATCCCTATAAGTAATCCTCTGAATGGCCTATATCACCAATTTTTGTGTACTTATATTTAAAAACATTTTGAAAACAATATAAAAATCAGTATACACTTATTTAATGACTACGAGGTAAACAGTCAAATTGTTGTCCCAAGGTAGTGGGGGAGACCTGGGAAACTGTTGCCCGAGGCCGAAGGCCGAAGGCAACAGTTTCCCAGGTCTCCCCCACTACCGAGGGACAACAGTTTGACTGTTTCACCGAGTAGTCATTGAATAAGTGTTTTATTACCTAACCTACTATATAATTGATTAAATTGGAAGAAAAACACACGATCAATCAATAAAACGTTTTCACAACTGTTTATTCAAATACTTGTCTATTAATTAGCTGAACACATAATATAAAGATTAGATTAATATTTTTGATTTAAAGTTATACTTAATAAATGGATTGTTTGTGTGTTTTATTTAAATTTGATTAATTATAGAGCAGGTAAATAGTGATGTCGTGATCATCAAAACGCTTGAATATCACGATGACGCTTTAAACAGTCAACAGTTCATTCTGTGGACCGGTCAACAGTTCACTGTTTCATGATCACGCAAAAACATAAAGTAAACCATGAAACAGTTTAAAATGCCTAATTATAATTTATATAGTAGGTTAGGTAATAAAAGAGAATGACAAATATGATTATTTTTTCATATAATACAAAGAGATACAGAAAATATATTTGGGGAATGTGTCGTCTGACCTTAATTAACTTTATGTTTTCATCAGGTAATTGAACGGGCAAAATTCAGTATTTAAAATGCTTATACATGTAATCGAAAAAAAAAATTTAATACTTTTTTCTGAGCATAAAATGTGCTATTAGATGAATAACTTACTTTTTTAGGTTCGGATTTTTTCGGTTTGTCTAATTCTTCATCGATGTAATCATCCTCATCATCGATTTGTGATGCCCCGGACCCCATCTTTAACCGCTGTCTTAAAACTCAGTGTCCTTAAAATAGTGAAAAATCCGGAGTGTCCCCGCACCTCCGCTGTTAGGCAACACGGCAGGTGGAGATCAGTCAATATTTATAATTATTACACACAATGAAAACAACATCCATAATAGATTTACATTTGTTCCATTCAGGCCAAACTTGCTATGTTAAAGCCGTTGTTGTATTCTGTCAATTTCTTAAATTTTAAAGTAACACAAAGAGTTAGACAATTTAAGTCTTTTTTCCGTTTTGAGTTTAATGTAAATATTGCTTATTAGGTTTAAGTTTTAGAGAAGGATTAATCGCCAAAGAAAGAAATGGGCTAATACAGTCTTAAGATAATCATTGAACAATAGATGGCATCGAAAGACCGTGCCAGGTTAGTAGTTAAATAGTTATCATTTAGTGTGAGTTATGTGTTAAGTGTTAGTCGGTAAAATATATTCACCTATAATCTAGCCTTAAAGGTCACAGAAATAGATGTAATGAAATAAATCAATCCACAGAATGAAGTCGCTTGTAATTATTAAATGTTTTACAAGTCTATACCATTTATATTGATTTTTGTCAAATATTTATGATAGATGTTCAAAGAACACTTAAAATATACCTACATGTATCACTGGCTAGTGAAAATCAATAGAAATCCCTATGTGTAGATACGCTACATTGTGCAGTGTACATTTTTCTCATGAGAATCTTTAAGAATCTTATCGTTTCTTTTTCAATAACGCGATCCTCCTTACTAATATTTTTGTGCATGTAGATTTATTTTAGTAGCATTCCTTTGTAAAGGATGAGACATTCATATGAAAAGTAACTTACTTTTTGATAATTTATTGATGTATATTCATTTACATACAATATCTCAATAAATATAAACTCTGATGTCATAGGTTTTATGATAACAAGTATGTACACATACATCATACATGCACATAAAAACATCTTTTACATTTTATTATTTCACAAAATTGTACTGAATAATCCATTTCAAGTAGCATAGCGATTCATATTATTTATGCTATTTAAAACATGTCACTGGAGTTCTTTCCCTTTGTATATCTGTACAACATTTTACAAAACGTGAGTACAATAATCACACTGCTTGTTTGGGTAGAGATTTAAATTCGTTAAAGTGTTTCTTCTTCTGATAAAGAGAGTTATATCCCTTGGGATCATTGGGCTCTAACGGATCATCGACCGGATCCGTGTCGTGGTTTATCTGTAAGATATCCGGTTCCATGCTCTGATTCAGGATTTGCTGTGCTTTGAAATTCTTGTAATATCCACGGCTGTCTATTCGTTTTAAATCCCCTTTGTCGGGCCTCCTTGTGGGAGACTCATTTCGTTTATTGTCCCTGTTTGGTGCCCCAGCTTTTCCGGGACTAGCATCACGTGGATTTTTGATCGGATTTTCGTTACTTGGTGCGTTTTTCGATGGCATACCTTTATTTGGCACATTTTTATTTTCTTTTGGTTTATTCGTTTTATCCGGTTTTTCGACCGCATCATCTGGTGGTCGCGAGCTTTTCGGTTCCTTTTCCGGTTTATTCCTTGGTCGCCTCCGATCTGGTGACTCCGATTTCTTTGGATTCTTTTGATTCGGGTCAGGCGACACAGAATTCACAGGAGTTTTGGAAATCGGACTGTCACTATGAATATTACTTGCCCTTGATGCCCTGTTTTTCTTTCCATAGTAATTCGTTCGTTGTTGATGTCGTGAGACGTAGGAGCTATTAGAGCTCGATGTATCATCATTGCTTGGTGGTTCTGGTGCCGGAGTCGGGGTGGACTTTTCCGGTTTAGCGTTCGGATCCGGATCCATTGGGAATTTTTCTTTCATTAGTTTGTCCAACGTAACAAATTTGGTCGATGGTTCCTTCTTTTTCTTTGGTGGTGGTGGGGGTGTGGGTTCGCGGGGAGGGGGTGGAGGTGGAGTTTTAGGTTTTGGTGGCTTTTTCTTCAGTACTCCACTATTTGCTTCCACATCTTTAATTATTTGATCACTCTGTAAAACAAATATGCATAAAACAGTCAAAACAATACTGTTATTCCATTTTTGCATGCTTTCTTCAAAATAAGCATGTATTCATGAAAGAATTGTATGAAGTTTATCCTACAGTGTATATAGTTTCATTTCACTAACCCAATTTTCTTTTACTTTAAAGCAGTTTTAAGTATAACTTTCATAAGCTATTAAGTTTTTATACCCAAAGATAAAAGGCCGCGGCTCCGGGACTGATGTATCTGAGCTGTTCTGCGGTGTATGGTTCTATTGTTACTTTAGCATCCAGAGCATTCTTCCGGCTGACGTCAGAGGGATTAAGTTCCGCCATCTTGTACCGTAACCCGTCCTGACTTCTGTTTCCAAGCATGGCTAAGCATTTTTTCCAATCCTTTAAAAAGAAAAAAATCAACGCTAATTAGTTGTATGTAAATTATGTAACTGTTTCCTTTACCGATTGCTGAACGAGTCACAATGCATTATCGGCCACTACAAGTATCAATACGAAGACACTGTGTTACCAATAAACAGGACTATAATTGTTCATTAGAAACTCCGTTCTTTTTATATTCATAACAGAAAAATTATTTAAAAAGTTGTATAATCTTTCATCCTCCATCAGCTTACGTCAGTAACGAGATCATATAAGATTTTGAAAAAAAAAGTTTCAACAACAGCAAATGACTATATTTTAGGGATAAAAATGGGAGCCCCCTCCCCCTTGCAGGTCATGACAGCACTTGAATATTGTACCTCAACTTCCTGACGTGGGGAGTCCAGCAGAATAAGCGCCGCCTTTATAGCTTGATGAACGCCATCTGGTGGATGAACTAACTTCCGGAGCTCGTAAATAGTCCGGATGTCTGCGTTCAGCATCATGTCTCTGAGGTTATTTTTAGCAGCAAGACGATCCCGTAATCGTGAGGCCAAGGCCAGGGGTTGTTTCATAGACGGGTCATTTATAGTGCGGGCCTTTGCTATCGCCCTCTCTAAGTCCTCTAAGTTTTGGTCTTCGTATGCCCTAATCAAACCTGTTAATTAGAGTTGTTTAAGATTATCCAAAATATAAAAAAAAAGAAATTTGTGATTAAACAAATATTTAAGAATGATTTCTTTCAAAGGAATATATAAAATGGGGTCAGGTTACGAATAATTATTTAAACCCACAGGAAATTTACGAAAAAGCTGGGGCTATAAGTGTTGACAAATCTATATTAATTTCCACCTCTTAAACTACAGCATCAAATTACAGTGACATTCAAAGTAAACTTCTGTATTATCTATCTTCATAAAAACCATGCTTTCATATTCCTAAACATCATGTTACTAACAACACACTAACATTTGTAATCATATGTTATACCAGGTTGTTAAAAAATAAACTAAATTCTACACATAAGATTGATAATGATATATATTTTACGAATTTAATGTCCAATTTACACGTTAATCTTATTATACCCCCTCGTACTATATAAAGGTCTTTAAGGTGACACATCAAAACAATCCCTACCTTCCTGTGCCTCGAGCTTCCGGAGTAGCCGTGAACCGTCCACCAGTAAATCGTCTGTCTGTGCCGGCTTAAGGTATTTGTACTCGTCAAGCGCCCTCCTCAGCTGTACCGGTCTCCGGGAATTAATGGCGGATTTCAGCCTCTGAGAAAGCGCTATTCTTTCACTGACTACAAAACAAATAATTGATTTGAGGTATTGATTATTGAACCTCCTTTTTTTTCTTGTTTTGTATTTAAAGCAGAAGAACGCGGAACGTGTTATTTCAAAATAGAAAAGAGCGAAGTATTTTAAATAGTTTACTTTGTAGCAATTTACTCCCGGGGTAGTGTTTACCTTTCAATTTCTGGCACAAGCGTCCTTGCTTGCCTCGTTAACTTATATTCTCAGGTAGATTTTTAAAATACACAAGATGAATAACGGTCATTAGAGATAGATCCCTAATACAAATCTCAACCAACAGAACAAATGTACAGATTTTCAATGATATACTATGTACATGTCAGATAATGTGAGGAGAAGACCACCAGCTTATTCAGCTCATTTAGATTTTAAAGACAGAAGTTTACTAACAATCTCTGTAATATCACTATAGTACTGTGATCAAGAATGACGGAAAATGTTGGGGGAAAAATTAAGCCATTTCAGCGAATATAACATTAATTTTAACGAATTAAATTGAATTAAAGGCGCACGTGTACATGTAGTATAGTACGTCGTGGTATTGAGTTGTCTGCATCGTGACTAGGTATATTTCCAGTTCATGTATGTTGCCCTACCTTTGGGTTGCTCCTGCTTGATCTTCCGGTTACTGTTGAGGTGTCGATCCGCCTCCGTCACGCTCTTCCCCTCCTTCCTCCGCTCGTCACGGATGATGCTCAGAACTTCAAGAAAGTCCTGGTCGTCCTTCTCTTCGTCTTCATCATCCACAACCTTCCGGATTAGGTATCTCGCCCTGCTCTTCACAAAACCAGCATCCTTCTTTTCATAAATAGTAAAGACATACTCCCCAACATCCGGGACCTTGACTCTATATAGCTCGATCTCTTTCTCTGTGAAACGTTCGACAGATTTGGCGCTAGGTGGCTCATCTGACTTCCGCTTGCTGAGAAATGCAATCAGATTATCCAAGTTTCTTGGTACCGGGAGAATGACTTCGTCATCGGTTGTTTCTATGGTGTCTGTCGTTATCTCATTACAATCTCTCCAGAAATTTCTGCTCGTGTTTCCTTTAGTTTGACCCTTTTCTATAGGTCGTCCTGATGAGTGAACAAGGTAAGTGAATGCATTGTGTATTTTCTGGCTGTTGCTTTTCCTGTAAGCAAACAGATTGAATGAATATTCCCCTTCAACCGGAAGATCTAAGTAGTAACACTGATGATTTCTCTCCTCCTTTGGTACAACACGCATGCGCTCTGCTGCAAAAGGGTTATTTGTGTTAAGTTCAGTTAGAAGAAGGACGCCATCTTTGGCTTCGAATTCTAATTTGGTGTGCCCCTCCCTAGCCTCTATGAAGCTTGTCTCCGTCTGGAATCCACGTACCCATATTTTGTAGGCGTTAGGGTCCTCACCCAGCTTATCTTGTGCAAAGCAAGGGAAGGGGTAGTTTTTCACACTGCGGCCTGTACATGTTATCATGTAGTTGTAAACATTGACCATTTCTGTGGCGTTAGGTTCCATAAAGCCATATAACTTGAGGGCATATTTGCCAGGCTTAGGAAGGCGGGTCTGTATTAGGTATTCCCCGGCATGCCAATGCATCATGGTGTACTTAACGAGGTTAGCCTCGTCGGCTATCGTACTCTTCAGTTTTAACTTAAGTCTAATTTTGTCACTGCCTTGCATCCTGATGTCCAGGATTCCGTCTTCTGTCGTAATGAAGGCTTCCTTGTGTGTAATCGGAAGTAGTTTCAGCTTTCTCGAGCGTGCGCACTCTCCCCATCCTATACGAGGGTAGTCTGGGAGAGGTTCTGGCTCTTTGTCTGGGGTTGTGCTGACTATGACGTAGGTACATAGTAAGTCAAATTCAGACAGGTCTTTTACGCTTTTATCCCGTCCGTAAAAATCCAGGTAGTAACTGCCTGATACAGGCAGCATGCACTTAAAGTGGATCCGGTCGTGGACTTGATCAAAGATAGTAAACCTATTCAGAAGCCTATCAATAGGCCTTCTGCCCTCCGATACATTTGTTCGCTTAAATGAATGCTTGAATTCATAAAATTTCCCTCTTTGTTCTGGAAACCAAATAATGATGTCTGCCTTGCCGTCCTTGGCGTTCACGATACATTTTCCGTACAGATTCCTCTTGATGCTGAGCTCCAGCTCGTGGGTGCGTTCTCTGACGTACAGCTGCTCCTCCCAGTCCTTCTCAGACATTGGGGTCTTCATCAGCTGCCATTTGGAGTCGAAAGGAAAGTGGGTCCAGATGAGCTGCCTGGGGTCTGTCAGGAAGTACTGCTCGTCAACTTCCTCACTGTGGTGGTATCGAATGAAGGAAGCCTTCGATATCGTATCGGCGGTTTCACTGTTAGCGTCTTCTACTGACATAAAATCTCCGTTTTCGTCGTACTCTTCATCGTTTCCGGAGTCTACCTCTACACATTCTCTGGCCCAGAATAGGTCGAGCAGTCTCCACTCGTCCTTGATGTAAACTGCGTTCCACTGCGCCGCCATTTCCTCCTGGTTTATCGGATCACCTACCGTGTATACTTTACTTTTAGTCATTCCGTCCACTACTACACAAGGGATGTCAAGCAACCTGTAAAACATAAGCTTGCGTTAACCTATACTCAAACTTTGAGTCCTGGCTCCGGTGCAATAATACTGAATTAGACGAGCTCACTTTTTGATCTCAGTCCCACGTTTATTAAAAGAAACAACAATAAATCTCCACAGGATTCTCAAATATTTCCTTTACTTACTGACACATGATAAAGAAGAGTTGGGCGTGGTTACCGAATCCACTCTGGATTTTACTGAAGTATTCTAGAGGCGTGTTAGGGGGCGGGGTCTCGGTGATCTTCATTTTCTTGACGTTGTATGACCCAATCCAGCGGAAGATGACGCGGACTTTGACCAGATCGTCGTTCCATGCGTCATCATCAGAGAGATACTTGGCAAGGTCCCAAAACGACTCCGTCAGCAGCGAGTTGGAGGCCTAGCAAAGAGATAGAATTCAGTCTTATCGTCCAGAACGACAATCATAGTAAGCTATATATTGATGACACAGAATTTTATTCTATAGAGTTTATTTACTTATTGAATGGGATGTTTAATTATACATTGCTGGTTTCCAACCTTCAGAGCATGGTGATCTATCACAGAAAAATCCACGTCTTTCAGAAGTTCCTTCTTTAACGTTTGGGGAGGCTTAACTTCTGGTATACCCTCTTCTTCCTAAAAAAAATATACGTACACGTTTATATATGTTATCCTATCGAAATGCCAAAGTTATGCTCTTTCAAATAATTTGTTTGCCCTCTCCATCCGAACTGCATTATTAAAAATGGCGGTGTTCTAAACTTAAAAAACAATTTGATTTATTTATTCCGTAATTTTTTCATCCAATCAACAAATACATATAGAAAGATTTGGGAACAAAGTCATGTTAAAGGGAATTTCTATTGCATAAAAAACTGTGTAAATAATTCAACATTGTCTATATATTATAAAATTGAGTGAGATTGTTGAAAGTATTTCGGTCTTGATTTCAATCCATAGAAATGCCCTACTGTCTTTTCATGATTGCAATCTCTAGAACTACGAACGTGCGTGTTGGTGGCATTTCTAAAGTTGAATCCATTTACATTTTATCTTTAATTTGTTTTTCATTAATCAGTATAGTGTATACGAGGGTTGTCCAAAAAGTTCGTGGACAATGACGTTTTTGTAAAAATAAATGGTTCTATATGTATCTATTGTATATCAAAATATTTCTGATGAAAATCAAGTCAGAATGGTTTAATTTTTATTGATGGAACTTATATTTTTGTAAAAATCGGGGTCTTTAAACATCGCAGATTGCGCGTACGGACCAGTCTGACGTTAAGCTAATTTCATTATAAAGTCAAACATTTGGATTTTGACTTAACATATATTCATGGACACACACTAAATTTTAAGGCGCAATGCACTTCTAAGTGCTAGCAATAATCATTATGTATAGATTATAATTTATTTTATTTTTAAAATTCAAAACAATGCACAAAAAATTACGAGCGTCATCTAATTAAACAGTTTGTTACACAAACTGCATAGCCCAGCCTGACGCTGCGCTAGTTTTATAACAACGTTATGAATAGAAATCTCCATTTTCAGTAAATTTCATGTGTTTTTAAATTCTTGTAGTGTCATCGAATTTGTACAACCGTTGAAAAAATCGTATAAACCAATCTGAAATTGATACACTAAATATATTTCAATAATAATTTTGAGTTGTTTTAACAAATATATTGTCTTTTACGTCGTTTCAACCGTATAAAAACCTTTTTTTTAATCGGACGCTGCCCCGTGCGAACGGCTGACACATATTTGTTAGGGTTTTGTTTAGTCTATATAGTAAGCGATATTTAAGATATCATAAAATGATTATAGCCTCTTTATTTGTGTTACATAATTTTTTTTATTAATTTTTGACTTGTCTTCTATAGAAAAAAATCATTTTATTCCGAACACTATATCAGAGTTTGTCATTTTAACCTTGGTCCGTGTGCACTATCCGCGACTTTTAAAGACCCGATTTTTTCAAAAATATTAAGTTCCCTCCATAAAAATTATATCATTCTGTTTTGTTTTTTCATAAGAAATGTTTTGATATATAACAGATTTATATAGAACCATTTATTTTCACAAAAACCTCATTGTTCACGAACTTTTTGGACAACCCTCGTATACAATTTATTTTTTATGCATGTGCATGTCAATTATTATTTATTTAATCTGAGAGCAAAATTATTACTTCTCTAGCGCTGTACAATGAAAATGATTATACGTGTACTTTCGGATTTTAATAAAGTTAAACTTATTAACAGTTACAAAAACCTTATTTTTGAAGTCAAAAGTACATGTACGGGATATAAGTTAATGTTTTTATACTGTTTTATAAAATGAAGATTTTATAGTAGTCCATAAAGTATGATTCATATGATGTACATATTATTAGGTATGAACATTGGTTTAGGGGGAGGAAGAGGTAGTTGGAGGGGGGGGGGGGGGGGGGGCTTCATGACACAAGAAACTTACGATCTGATCCTGTCCCTCTACTTGTTCCTGCTATTGGGAAATAAATTACATAGATATACATTTAAAACTAGATAATGGTATTTTAACTAGAAAAATAATAATGGTAGCTCACCCCCAAAAAAGCGTTGTGATAAACGCGATGCATGGCTTCAACTTTTAATTTGAATCTATACACATTAACATATTCTTTCAAATAATTCCTCAATCAAGCCAAGCTATTGACAAACAAGTTAATGGGACAAGAATATCATCAGTCTCTTTTAAAGTCATCATTTCGCAAGTCCCATTGTCGATACAATGACCTTGTCAGCAAATACAATTTACAATAAAGTATCTTCACAGATGTTTTTATACTAATTGATAAGACATTGATATTGACTTGTATACGGATTTTTCCGTGTTTTTACCATATCATGACAGGAAGCACACAGCGGGTGTGACTAGTCGTCAGGGAGGAAGCTCGCTCCTTTATGGCACCTGATCCCACCTCTGTTTCAGAAGATCTTGTGCGCTCTGCTCCTGCTTTGTATTGTTTGTATGGACCTATGACCTTAAATACCGTGAGCTCCACATTTCTTCGCTCTATTCATATTCCACATTATAACTGTAAGTATGTTTCTATACAGAATATTTTAAGGAAAGTATTGTTCTTTATTGGTTGTTGATTATTTGCTATAACTTATGAGAGTTGAAGAATTAAGGGTAAATGTTTTTTTAACACCAGTACCTTATTACCAAATCTTGATGGGATAGACCTTGTCCAAACAACAGCGGTCTAGGCACCAAGACAGTCAGCTGATCTTACATTTGTGACAAGTGTGAACTTTATCTTAGTGTAAAAAAGAATTACCTTCAAATCAGTGACCTTGACCTAGTCAAGTAAAAATAATTTTACAGGTGAGGGTCATATAATGTTTTTAGATATATTTTTTTAACCAATCATAAAGTTATTTTAAATATTTTCAGATTTCGAAGATTTTATAATCTAAGCATTGCTGGGCCCTGATAATAATTTTGTTTGATTGTACTGTAAGTACATGTACATGTACATACTGCAATTTTCACATATTATGAAAGGGATTTCGGAATGAATGTCGAAAATAACATCAATATTGTATTTTATGCATTATAAAATACCACTGTTTCGGACTTTGTGGAACTTTTAGGCATTTTTTTCTTCTTGAAGCCTATTGGCATATTCATGTTATTTGCTTTCCATTGAATTTTTAACTAGCTGAAACATCTCTGAATATTGTAACGTTTTGTTTAATATCCTATACCTATGAATAATAAATGCTTGAACTCACAAATTATGGTGAATAAATTAAGGGATTTAAGTCTATTATTGTAAATATTATGTTAAAATTTAGAAACGTGAAATTATTTAAAGTTCTTAATTCCCTCTGTGATATTTTAGGTAAAATGTTCAAGTCATCCTAACTTTTAGCAAAGTTCGTATTTTTAAAATAAAATCCCTTGACTCTCAGCGGTTAAGAAAAAAAGATTAAGAAATGGTTATTGATTAAGAACTAACTTTGGGGGAAAAACTCGTATCTTTTCCTACTGAATTACAAGGACAGTGTTCCTATATACATCATTATAAAACTTCTGTAGCGAATTATAACCCACATTATATTCTCTGTCAAATTCAACTGAAATTCCCCTGACATTTTTCTTACCGGTTTGGTGGAGTTTTTTGATGTGCTGCTCTTCTCTTTTTTAGGCATTTTTACCACGTTTGGAAATGTAGCTTTTCGAACTCTGTAATGGCAAGGAGGGGGCAAGCCCAACTCTCTATAGCGGACATTAATAATGATTTATATAAAACAACGTATGTAGCAAGAAAAGTATTTTCCTAATAACATTCATGTAAATCTTTGAGAATACCCCGGTTGGCATTTTTAATCTGTCAAAATGAGCATTATACTTATCAAAATATACACACAGATCTATTATCAACATGGGTCGATCGTAGTTCAAGTTTATAAAAAATACTTATTGAAAATATTAAAATCTAATTAAACAATACTTGCCTGTTTTGTTAGATTTTATAGGAATAGAAAGCCATATTTGAAAATGAAACCATTTGTTTAGTGCACAATAACTTCGTCCTCAATACACATTCCTTAATCCGCTGTATTGGTCTCTGTTATATTGATCTCGGTATAGAGGATTTATTGAGCGGCTTAATCCGTTTTATGACCTATTTCCGCGGATTATGGGACAATGAAAAAGGTGTGATTAAGAATATTTGATCAGTTTCATTTTGAGGAAAACAAAAACCATTTCTTTATTTTATATACATGATTGAAAAGTTTTTAAATATATGGCTGGCGTATTTTTTTTTTTTGGTCATATGTTCAACACTGAAAGAAATATCTAAATAATTTAACTAGTTTGCCAATTAAAGTGTTTGCTGTGTTAAGTATAAGTGATTGTATATACAGTTTTACTAGTCTTTTTCGTGACTTTCACGAGTAATTCTTTTTCGTGACTTTCACGAGTAATTCTTTTTCTGTGAACAAATCTTATTGTCATGCATTGAATGTGTAAAAGTAAATGTTCCTTAAGAACGTGTTGTTTTTTTTATCTCCCATGTTCCCTAGATTCAGGTGTAAATTTCTTCTTTTCACAAGTTTTTCAAATATGCGTTGTGTAACCAATTTTCATATGGATTTTAATTACAGCAATTAGAAGTTTATCCAGTTCATAAATCATTAATTTCTTAATCCTTTTAATCCTACGCACTTTTTGTATAGGAGCTTATCTAACAAACAATTAGAGCGACTGTTTTACTTGTTGGTTTACATAATATACACGTGGACATACATTAAAGTTACATGGACATACATAGAATTGATTTATTCTATTTTAGGTTTTTATGGGGGTATCAAGGAAATATTTTAAAACAATATATAATACAAATTACTTATTATCTTTAATGTTTAAACGAAATTAAATTTTGGGTTGTTAATGCTTCTGGATTTTGCGCTAGATAGGTTATCGTCAAGTTTGGCACAATCTTTTTTGAAGGTCTTGGATATACATGTAATATGGATACCAAGCATGTCTCTGATACATGCTCGACAATTTTTAATTTTGAAAAATTGTATATCTACTTAGCACACAGAATTCATTTAATTAAACCAATACGAAGCATAAAGAAAGGCGATCACATACGAAATACAAATAATTAAACGATTGTCACATTGGTTTTATTGAGAAAAGTTTATTTTGAAATTCATATTTTAATTTACACAACACATACATGCATGCACAATCAATCGTCATTGACATTTGAAATTTGATCTATCATCTTAAGATGCGCCAATTGAGACGTCGTTCCTCTCCAGGTTCAGGCGTCCCCCTCTCATCCCGAGGACCCTACAGCCTAAGGATGACGGTCCCGTCCCTCCGGCTTATGTACTCGGGGAGGATGGTGGGTCTTGGTGGGACCCTTTTGGTTGACGTTGTAGATTTGGCGGTGGTAGAGGGCGCTGCGGACCTTGCTCTCTGTTTAATGTCATGCAGCATGGCTTTTACCTGTAAAAATATAGTTATTAAAAAAATATTTAATTTAAAATCTGGCAAAGCAACAAATACATGTATAAAGATAATTTATGCTTTTTTCTGTCACTTTTATTTATCTTTTCCGGAAAAAGTATTTTAATTTAATTTTTGTCCTGAAGGGTCCTTTTTGTAGGGTCAATTTTTTTGTTAAACGCAGCAGCCATAT
The DNA here is from genome assembly GCA_003671525.1 of Saccostrea glomerata. Lineage (NCBI taxonomy): Eukaryota > Metazoa > Mollusca > Bivalvia > Ostreida > Ostreidae > Saccostrea > Saccostrea glomerata. Next base: position 96,110 of record PRKT01000467.1, read on the forward strand.
TAATTTTTACTATGGGCAATAATACTTATTCGAGCTCACTTTTGATCTCAGTAGAAATACTATTCATTTAGTGTGATAAATTAAGACTGAGATCAAAAGAATTTTGGTCCAAGAGAGATGATCTGCACTGTTCATTTTATTTTCTTGCAAACATTTATCTTCATATGGAAAATCCCACCGGCATTCTAACCACATACTGAATATTAATTTCCCGATCACTAAGCACTACAGAAAATGGATGGCTACCCAGCCCTTGCTGAATTCTAGGACCTCTCACAAGCTGAATTTCCTTACGATTACTTACCCACATATAGAAAGCGGCCGCTCCTTTGCTAACGTCTAATATCTGCCACATACTGAATTCCTTGACAATCTTGGCCACAAAGTTGACTCTGTCTTGCGGGACACATCTGGTGTTAAATTGAGTGATTCTACGCATGATGTACTGTCGCCCAGTCCGGAACAGCAATCCCTGACATGCACTGAAATCCTGATCAAGAAATAAAAAAATTATTACTTTTTTACATTATACTTTTTGGGGAAAAGATATTTTATCAATTGAATCGTATCAGTACCTTGCAATCTTCCGGTTGGTCGCCTAGTAGCACAAGTGTTGCCATGATACACTCATGCACGCCCTCTGGTGGGTTAGCATACTGTTTTATTTCCGTCAAGGCAATCTGGTTGATTTCCAGAGTGACTCTGGATACCTTTTCCTTTCTTGTGTTCTTGTCCATGATTTTATGCGTGACCACCACTCTCACGACATCCGGGGTCTTAGAGACACGAATATCTTCATCCATCAGGACCGGGGTCTCCATTTTGCATTCCTCCACCAGTCCTGTGAAATGACAGTTTTGTTTTTAGAAATAATCATTCATTGTTGCTGTAATAAATCTATTTCAACGCAGCGAGATCTAAAAACAATTTACAAATCTTGTCACTGTTCTTTACTAGATGTCTTGCTTATTACAGTAGTGGATTTTCAATGAAGTTTGAACGGTCTCAGACCAACTGCTTTTATAAAACAATGCTGTCCTTACTTTGTTGTTGTCTGATTTTCTTCATGATGTCTTGTACTGCCTTTGGGAAGATGGCGTTCCGTGTTGACTTGGATGTCGATTGATATAGCTCCAGGTATTTCAGAATGAGAGTTAGATCTCTTACTTTTAGGACTTTTCTCAGTTTAGCTTTCATGTCTCTGTTTGTGGCTGTTAAAAAAAAATTACAGATCATATTCTTGTAATTCATTTACAAATATAACATTTCCAGTTATGTGAAATTCCTTTTTTTTTTTTATAAGAAATAGTGTAATACATGTAGTTGTTTTAGTTAAAGTTTTTACCATCAGTAAATCTTCCCTGTAGAAATTCGTCCAACAAGTCTGTACTTTTAATTGATCGCAGATCAGGAACCACCGTCCCATAATCCATCTTGTCGGAAGTCTGACGTGAAGTCTTCTTTGGTTTGCTAACCGTCACGTCTTCTCTGACCGGAATTTCGTCATCGCTGTCCAAAAAGACGTTTCCGTCAAATTGGTTTCCTCCAAACAGCTTCGAGTTTGACATGGACTCGTCTTTACTTGGGTTGGAGGAGGGCACGCGGATAACAGTGTACCGACCCACAATCTTGACATGTGGACCGCTTTCCTTTGTCATGACGTCCACTTGATACCGTCCATATCCCTGGATTCGAACCTCGATCCCCTCCTTAGTTTTTATAACAGCGGCTCTGTCGCCAGGCTTATCAATGGCGTCTGTCTTACGGAGAGATGTAAACACAGTTTTAATTGGATATTCAATATCAATTTTAACAATATTTTTTGTGGTTTGAAATGTTCGAACGTCCAAATCGTCTTTCTTCTTTTTCTGTTTTCCGTCATTTTTGCCAGTAGCTTCTACGATAGACACTGCTTTTCTTTTTGTTCGAGCGCCATCTCGTGAGGCGTTATTTTCATCTCCTTTCTTCAATACACCTTTGCGAGGGGTTGCCTTCTCATTGTCTTTTGTGTCCTTCTTTTTTTGCGATGATGAGTTTTTGGAATTTCCGTCACTAGCTGTTTTCTCTTTAGAGTCTGTACTTCCTTTTGCAATACTATCAATGTCAAAGGTTCCTGTGGACTTCGTGCTCCCCCGTGACTGCTGTCGTCCGTAACCAGTTGACGTGGGAGGTTTATTGTTAACACTGTCGAAGTCCCCTGCTGATATTGGGTTTCTTGGGGAGACCATATTTGAAATTATGCCGACTCCCTCGCTATCATTCTTTATGTCTCCAGTGTCAGAGGACAGTTTTGATGAAGAGGTATTTTTATTATCTACACGTGACTTAGCAATCTGGGAATCACTATCCAGTACGGTATTTGATCTCTCCATATTTGTGATTCCGGAATTAACTTTTCTCCTCCCTTTGGTTTTTTTCTCTAGTTTCTCAAGTTCCTCTTTGCTTAGGGATCCTGTTGACTGAATCAAGAAGCTAAACACTTCTTCAACTTTCCTGTGTTTTTCTTTTTCGTTCCATCCAAACAGATTTAAGGAATAAAGTCCAGCAACGGGTAGATTCAGGCTAAATATCCATTTTCCATCTTCTCTCTTATCCTTGATTTTCATAACCTTCTTTGCAGTTGGATTGGACGTGGATAATTCGCTGAACAAGGCGGAATCTTCATCAGCTGTAAAGGTCAGATCTAACTTTCCACCCCAGGCCATTAACACACCATTCGATTCATCGATGGCCTCCACACCGAGCTGGAATGCACCTAACTTTGGGCCAATCTGACTGCCCAGCACAAAAGGGTAGGGATCATTTTTTGCCTCTCCAGAAAACTCAATAAGATAAGTCATGACCGTAGAATCTGGAATTTTCCCACGCAATTCGTCCACATCCGCAAATATCTTCAGAGTATAGTCCCCTTGTTCTGGAAGTCTCACATAAACGAAGTATTCTTGTCTGACGGTGTCTAACCGACCGAGAGCGTACCTGCTCAAAGAAGCCGCATCAAACTTCGTGGAACCTAAACAGTGGCTGATCTCTCTTGCTTTCGAGGCCGGAAATCGAATTTCTACTATTCCTGTTTCTGTTTTTATGACACTAGACTTTGGGCTTATTGGAACAATCCCGAGTTCTTCTGCACTCGGATGAGGTCCCCATCCATGTTCAGGAACTTCTGGGAAACCATTAAAGTTTTTGATCGGTATGCCACAGTGGATCAAGTAAGAAAAGGCTAAGTTGAATTGGTTGGTTAAGACGTCATCCGTTCCATATACATCCAGGCGAAACCGACCAATGAAAGGAAAGCACACTCCGAACTGTAACGTGGATTTTGATTTGCTCATCATGACGTACTTCTCTAGGTCAGTAGTGTCAGTGTTTTCATCTACGTCCAGTTCAGTCACAGAGAATTTAAAGTCTTGAGTTGCTCCTCTGTCTTTGGGTAAATCAAAGCTGATTCTACACGGTCTCCCGTCAGGCCGCAGTATACAGTTATCTGTGTCGGGAAATCCTTTGCTTACGCTGAGTCCCATCTCATGATAATGCTCCCTGAAGTACGGTTGTTCCTGAAATCGTTTCTCAGTGATGGGGTCGTCCAGAAGCTGCCATTGTTCTTCATCAGGGAAGTGTGTGTAGATCAATTTTTCTGGATCACACAGAAAGAAGAATTCATTGACCGGGCGAGGGTCCCCTTCAGTGTCGCCCAGCTCGGTAGACAGAGTTATCTGCCCTTCTTCGTCTACGGCTATTTGGTCGCGGTACTGGTCGTAAGGTATGGATGTGTGTGCCCAGAAAGGGTCGATCAGGCGCCACTCCCCGTTCACAAACACCGCATTCCATTTCGATGCCAGCACTTCTTTGCGAATTTCATCCCCAACTTCATAAAAGCCATGCTTAGACACCCCGTTTATTACAACACAGGGTATGTTGGCGGATCTAAAAACAAAGACAGAATGATTTTATTTTAGTGTTAAGAAAAGTAGATATCGATAATCTCTTGTATAATTAAATAATTGTCTATTTGTATTAAAATGAAGAAATTTGCTGGTTTCGCAAATCAAATGATTATATTTCTTGCTTTGGAAAAATATAATACGTTGCTTACACACATAAGACGTAAAGCAGGTTAGCGTGGTCTCCAAAGTCTGAGCCTATTTTAATGAGGTATTCGAGGGGACTGTTTTCAGGGGGAAGAATCTGTGACGTAATACTCTCCTCATCAAATGACGTTAGCCATCTAAATATTGCACGGATTCTGTAAAGGTCATCAATGACCTTAAAACTTTTAGATACCACCAGGTGGTCCGATATATCCCAGAAATTCTCCAGCAAAAGTTCAGGTGGTGCCTAGAAAACGGTTATTCTTATCATAAAAGATAAAGTCATTAAAGAAATGTGTCATCTTGAGATGAAACCTAGTTTAAATACAGTCCATAATTGGTCATTTTAAATTCGTTTACATTTCACATGCTTACCTTTATCGCGGCTTCATCTATAGAGGTAAAGTCCACTCTTTTGAGAAGTTCCTCTTTAGAATTTTTTGGTGGGACCACCGGAATATCCCCACTTTCTCCAAAAGTCCCAGCAGCCTGGTCCAAGACATCATCTGCCTACAATAGACACACCAAAAAGGTTTAATCAAAAAAGACATCCTGAAAACTGAGTGACTATAAATTAAGAGTTTCATTATTGATAGATTAAAAATCAAAACTTAACAAAAACTAAAAATTAAAATTAAATATATTTTAAACACATAACAATTGCAGACAATAACAGTAAACAGCCATAATAGAGATTTAAATCATAATCATATCTGAATATTAATGTTCGAAAAACAGCCTGGATTGATTGAATCTAATTCTTTTCTATTTTCTTATTATCCCCGTCTATTATAATCAATAAACATCCAATAAGCATTTACTTTCATATTACATGTATTTCTGTAAAATAAAGATTGACCACTTTCATAAAATTTCTGTTAACTTTTAAGAAGAGATTTACCACTTTCTTTACAAATTAACAATCAACTCAGTGCTACTACATACCGCAAACACCCTGGGTCCTTGGGCCTGATTCCCCATGTCTCGAACCCCTCACTTACGATGTCCTCTCTCCCTGTAATACTCTCCAGTCCCTAGACTCACAGGTTAAGGACCCCTCGGACAATTATACAACTGAACCCAACGCTCGGGGAATACAGAGGTGCCAATCTATAAATTTTTACCCTGTTCTAAAATCTACTTTTCCTGTTCTGTGTTTTTTGGGGATTACATATTTTCTAAAAGTTGACCATATAAGTAGTCAATATACATAGATTAATCACCCGAACATAGATACAATTCATAGACAGAATTTAACTTTATAACAATAAGAATTAATTTTTTATTTACATTTCTTCTTTACGGTAATCGTTTCGCAGTTGGATGTTTATACAGTTATTTCACCTGGGTATAAAGATAATGTACAAGGAAAGAGGCGGATCATGGAATTAGACCATGACTAGCGTGTCTATTTAACCCAATGACCGAAATACGGTTGTACATAGCGACGTCTTATAGTGGTTTTGATTATAAACCAATCCCGCCAGTTTCATATTATATGACATACTTAAACTAACCACGGAGGCCAGAGAAGAAGATGCTTTTTACGTGACAGGGGAGTACAAGGTGTAGAAAAGTTAATTCTTTATTCGGATCAAATTTTATTAATAATTTAAATTTTGTATACATAGGGGTGCACCCTTTCAAACCTTACAAAATAACCTTACAAATATATAGAGTAATGATTATTTGCCATTCTAACTCTAAAAAGTGAATTGTTCGTCAATATTTTCATATCAGATCTACAAGGCATTTAAACCCAGAGTATAAGAAGTACATAAAGGTAAAATATTCGTTCGATGCAGCAGTGACATTTGTTTTGATACCACAAATTCAAAATTGAGAGTAGGCCAGGCATGAACATCTGGAAACACCACAATTAAATTTAACTTTTTATATTACATGTAATACAAATAAATATTTGATAATGGACTAATATGCTTGACTCCAAAATTAAATAACTGTGAATTACTGTAGTACAAATAAACAGTTGTTAAAGCAAAAATCTTTTGTTTATTACTATTAACTACAAGTATATATTGGTACAAATGGTTTCACAGAAAATTACCATTAAGTGAATATGTACACATTGATAATGACATGGTATCATGACAAATTTATCTTGAACTTCTAAGTCTTTCACATTTTGAGGACAGTGGTCCCCTGCCGTCTACCGCTGTAGGGCACCATACTTGAGGATCGCGGACCGATATTCCGCGCAGACGTTTTACCGCTTTTTCGGAGAGAGTTCTGGTAAGACTCCGCCTGCTGCACCATATTGTTAGCCTGCAATATATAGTTCAGATGTTTAAATGGATATTATTAATAATCTTAGGCATCTTCTGAATAATGATTAACTATGTACATAAGAAATACATACAATGAGTACAATTATTAAGTTGAATATGTATAAATGCTCAATGTCACAAACCCAAGTAAAGAACGCAGCTGCCCCTTTGCTGACGTCACGGATTTGTAGGTATTCAAATCGACCTAGAATTTTCTTGGCTGCAGCAACAATGGTAGGATTTGTATCCTTAGGATCAAAGGCGCCGACTCGCCTGAGGATGCCGTTCTTACCAGTTTTGAACAATAACGCATGACACTTTTTCCAGTTCTGAAAAAATAATTCTGTTAAATGCTAGCAAAGGAAAAATAGGCTTATTGATCTTAGCTAACAATTATAAAGTCGCTACCTTGACAACGGTGGCATCCTCTCCTAGCAGTAGGAAGGTGGCCCCCAGTGTCTGGTGTACGCCGTTTGGGGGTTTGGCGTACTTCTTCATTTCCGTCACGGCGTTCTGATTCATCTCGATAACGGTGGACTCGATCTTCTTCATCCTGACGTACCTCTCCAGCAGACGACCCGCCAGCAGGATCTGCACCGTCAGCGCCATGTTGTAGTTGTGTCGGTGGGCGCGAGTAATGGCCTCACGCAGGGTATCGGGGTCCTTGGATAAAGTGGCATTTATCAAATCTGTAATAGTTTAAAGCGTGAATTAAAGAAAATAAAACTGCCATATCGTTCATTTCTACATCAACTTTCTAACACATCACCTTAAAATTTAGTACTTGTATTATGTTACAACAGAAGCACACCTTTTCCGATACGGTATCGGTGTTTGTCTCTAGCAAGACTCAAGGGAGGACGCAGATTGTTTCTTTTTCTCATTCATATATACCTATTTAACGGAAACTTTCAACTGCATGCTACCTTTTCAATGTTCTTATACATGTCATAATTGTCGTTCCTGCAACAACGTCAAATCACAATGCACGTGTTATATTTGGATTGTCTTGTTGTTTAAGTAATTCTAGAAATTCTTGAAATTTACTGCTTATTAAATAAAACTCAAAGGAATAACAATGTATTATGATTTACATGCTTGTAGAAACTAGAAAGAGAGAGAAAGAGAAGTAGAATTATTGAGCGACATAGGGACTACAGTTCGGTATCTCGAAGACTAATAGGCCGAGTATACATTAATTGGTCTAAATGAGTAGGTAGTCCCTACATCAAGTGGCAAGATCAATATCTTGAACTCTCTGTATATTACATGGCCAATACATATGGGTTTTTTTCTTTTTTTATGTATTTAATTTGTTTTTCGTGACATTAGATTTGTCCTAGCGAAATTTATATAAGAAGACATCCCTCATCCCCAATCTAATCACTTTTTCTACTGATTTTAATCTTTTGGTGACAAAAATTGTAACAAAGTGTAACAAATCCTCTTACTGTCCTTGGCTTTGAGTTGGTTTATAATTCGTCTGGCCTCTCGTCTCAGCTCATCATCCTTTGGAGGTTTAGTTGCCTTGTATTCTTCGAATATCTGTGTAAGCTCCTTCAACTTCCGGTCTCTTATTGCTCTGTGTAACTTCCGGACAATCGTTCGTCGTCGTGCTGGGAAAGATTTTCGAATAAAAATTTAAATCTTTTCATATAAAATGTAGATCAACCTTCTAACTAAAGCATGTTCAAAAGGAACACTTGGAAAAAATAAGTAAACTCTACCTGCTCGGTATTTGTTTTGATTTTCTTCATTCATGTTATTTTCATCAATGTCAAATAGTCCTTGCGGGTCATTCGTCAGACGCTCATCATCTTCATAATCGTCTTCGTCATCGCCCTCGACCTTATCCTCGGAGATGACATGTGCGGCCACCATCCCAAAGGCGGATACACTGACACTGTCCGTTCTCGTGGTGGTCCTCGTATTGTTATTGTCCTGGACTGTCAGGATGCTCTCTGTGTCCGTGTCTACAATACTCTTACCGTCGGAGTAGCTTATGACATCATCACTAAGTTTATCTTGAGTATCATTAGTTTTAATTGGAGCGTCTTCGCTCTGGTTCTCCTTCTGTGTGATGACTGCACCCGACACCGCCCCGGCTACTACCACCTCTTCGTGCTTGTCGTTAGTTGAACTTTCATTGGCAGAAGAAACCTCCTGCTTTTCATTAGTCGGAGAGTCATTCGCTGGCGAATCATCTGCCGGAAATTCATTTGCATCATCGTCTTCACAACTTTCTTTCTCTTTTGTTTCTTTTTTATCATCCTTGCTTTTCTTTGTTTTTGAATCAGCCACAACACCAACGACAACAACATTGTTTACCTCCCTCGGCGTCGATTCCCTCTTCACTGCTTCATCATTGTCGTTTTCTTCTGAATCGTCATTTCTTGTCGTCTGATTCTCTTTGTCTTTGATGGGCTCAGCATCCTGATCTTCTCTCTCTTCACACTCACTCTGGTTTTCATTGTTGACATCTTCAAATTCTTCATCCCCTTCTGTTTCAGTGTATAAGGTAGTATTATCATCTGTTTCTTCAAATACTTCATCAAACTCTTCCTCGCAGTTCTCTTCTATCTCTTCTTCTACTTCTTCCTCCATTTCTTCCTGTGGTTTTAGAGACTCTATCAGAGCCTCGATGTCGTCTGTATAGGATTCGATAGATGGCCTGCGACAGATGGTAAACCTTGCTACTGTGTCTAGAACATTAGATTTGTCCTGAGCCCAGACGTCCATCACGTACTCCCCGTCTTCTCTCAGTGTAATGTCAAACGATTCCTTATTGACCACGACTGACGGCCTTGTTCCGTTCTCCCCGTCTCGACCATCCCTTCTACTTATTCTTGTGAACACTTTCTCCGCTGCGTCTGCGTTCGGTATTGGGATAGTAATTGTTTCCTCTGATGTGCGGATGGTTGCTGTAATGATGTCATCGACGTCCTCCGCATCTTCGGCAAACTTTACACGCTTAACGTCAGTAACGATGGAAGTGATCAGATAACTTTGCACCTCATACACATTACTGCTGTCTTCCTCCATAGTCGCTAAAACGTTCATAGAATAATCCCCGGGGACTGGAAGGGTTAGATCAAAGACCCAGTGGTTCTCCACATGTGTTGTTTCAATCTTACTTCTTGCTTGTGCGTCCCTGTCACTGCAGGACAAATCACACATCAACAAAACTCCTTCTGTGTGTGATTCGAATTCCACCCTTGCTCTGCCTCCCCAGGCTTTTATCATCCCATTTTGATAACTCAAAACATCAATACCAAACTTTTCTGCGTAAGACTTAGTTCCCAGATTTCCTCCAGCAACATTTGGAAAAGGTTCATTTACCCTTTTTCCCCCATCCTCAAAGCAAATTAGTAAGTGGACGATATCCTTTGGAATATAGTTTTCTATTTTGTTGCCTCCGTCGTCTGCAAATATTTTCAATCCATATTCTCCTTCTCTAGGTAAACGGATTTTCACAATATATTTCTCTTTGTCCCTTTGTGCAAGGATATATTTGGTTAGCAATGCTTCATTGATCAAAACATTTCTTAATGAATTTGAAAGGAAAGGAATGTCACGTACCTCAAATCTAATTCTATTTCTCCTGTTTTTGTCATGATTCGTCCACCGCAGTCCTCTCGATTCCGCAGACGTATCCCAGCATCCTGTGCGTGTGGTGATACACCCCATCCTAAATCGGGGCAATCTGGAAAAGGCAAGATATTGTCTTTTCTCTCATCACATTGAATTAAATAAGTGCACAGAAGCTTATATGCTTTTGATTTTTTCACATCAACCGCAAATATATCTAATTGAAACATTCCTGTGAGAGGAAGTCTTATCGTGAATTTGATCTGACCATCTTTATGTTCAAAGAAGACAAATCTCTCAAGAAGTAAATCTACGGGTTTTTCGGTTCCGTCCGTATTTACTTGTGTCCTAGACTGAGTGAGCGAATAGGCAAACTTGTAAAACCTGCCTTTTGTTTTTGGTAATTTGAACACTATTTCAATGGGTTCTCCATCTGTGCGAAGAATACAGTTATTGCAACCGTTAGCGATCTCCATTTCAAGGAGGTGAAATTGTTCTCTGATATAAACCCTTTCCTGAAATTCCTCCTCTGTGATAGGAGTTTCGACAAGCTGCCAATCTCGGTCGTCTGCAAGGTGTGTCCATAACAACTGGTTTGGATCAACCAGGAAATAGAACTCATTGAATGGCACTGGACCCTCTCCATTTTCAGAAACTCGTTTCAAATTGTGTTTCTTGGTGACTTCAATTCTATCAATGGAGTTCCTTTCGTCCACACAGACGGACGCCCAGAAACAGTCCACAATTCTCCATTCTCCGTCCACATACACTGAGTTCCACTGAGACGCCATGTTTTCTCGATTCACTTCGCCACCCAACTCATAGATGGCGCTTTTTGTCATGCCATTGATGATGACGCATGGAATGTCGGCTAATCTGTTAGAACATGTAATGGTTAATATCCATAGGCTAAATTATTTCCTGTGTGCATGCATTGTTTTGTGATATCTTGAAATAGGTTATGCTCATATAAATGTACACGTTGAACGAAGCTAAGACTAAACTTACAAGAAGCTCATACAAGCCTTTATAAGAGTTAAATTACCCCAAACTAAAACAACCATATAATGATATTTTTGTACAACATTAAATAACTAAAGAAATCATTCAAAGAAAAGAAAGAAAGAAAATATTCATGTTGCATTAATGTCAGAGACTGGCATTTATAAGTGAAAATCGGTTTCTCTTTAAGAACCTGTTACTTGCATGTCAACATAATCATCTTGCTTTTAGACTTTATTATCCTACATGATGGCATACTTTTCATGCATATTGACATAATTTACATGTATCTTGTAGGGGGCAGAATTATATCAACCAAAGAAACATTTATGAACAAGTGGGGTATGAGGTAAACGTAATTGTCACGTATCTATCACTGAAAACAACTTACGAACACATTGTGTAGAAGAGATGGGCGTGGTCGCCGATCTCGCACTGAATCTTGAGGAAATGTTCGAGTGGTGATCCGTCCGGCGGAAGTACATCCGTATCAATATTCATGATGTCGTACGACACAATCCACCGGAAGATGGCGCGCACTTTCAGTAGATCATTGACTACTTCGCCGTCAGGGGAGACAATCATGTACTCCACCACGTCCCAGAAATCTTCCAGCAGCAGATCAGGAGGTACCTGTAAAAACATTATTCCAATATTTTTTAATGTAATTTTTATGTCTATTTTAAATAAATACATTGTATTTCAATTCTCCAAGTGTAGCTCTGGGATGCATAAATAGAATACATTTTGTTTGGTAATTATTCGAGTATGGTAAGTCGTCCCACGTTTCTTGAAAAAAAAAATTTAAAACAAAATTTTAAGCAACAGCCGTATGGAATTGACAGAAAAAATGTGATGTTAAATAAAAACTGACCGCAAGTAAATGTATACAGGTTCCACAAAAGATATGATGAACAGCAAATTAAATGATTATTTCTACGTGTTCTTACCTGCAGTGCAACGTCATCCATCACTTTAAAGTTGACACTTCTCAGAAGCTCCTTTTTTGAGGTGAGGGTCGGTTTAGGACTAGGTTTACCCTTCTTACCCACAGTTCCCCGGTGTAACGGTTTTGGCTTATCAGCATTCTAAAAATATCGTGAAATATTATGATTTCATTTTGTTATATTCAATGGAATGTACAGAATTAACCATTGTGTGTGCGAGGGATGGTGTGTGAATGTGTGTGTGAGTACTCGTATTTTAATATAAATTGTAAATATCCACTCAGTTAATTAAATGTATTGTAACCTTGACCTGTTGTATAGAGAGGGTATTTATAGGCTTTAAGCCTGTTGCCAAATTTTTTCATTATATACTGAATAAATATTGTTTAAATCCAATTAAACCTCCTTCATCGCCCACTTTCCCCCATGTCAAACCATCTCCCTCCCCATTTCACAACCTGTTCTTTTTTCACGTACCCCTTTCTCATTCCCTCTTTAGCAACCCCATTTATTTCCTTCTCCCCCTTACCTCTATTTTCCCTGAAAGACCTTGTTCCCTTACATCACGTTCAGATCATCTTACCTTTTCTTGGCCCCTTGGGGTGTCGATAGATGGCGCTTTAGAAGTCCCACTTCCCATCTTTAGTTGCAGTACTACATCACTTTTCCACAAGATGTCATCTTTGTTTACGGCTGTGCGTTACTCGTCTGGTCTTACTGTAATGTTCACCTCCTGACCCATATTACAAGGATTTGTAGGTCGCAGATTTATGGGGATTAACAAAATAGTCTTTCGTAAAGGGGAATAAAATTGTTCGACTTGATTAAGTTAACTAATCCGTGCATTTAACGAGTAATGAACTAATTGGTCAACGGTGCTTCTTTATATAAACGCGCTGGCCAATATTTTTAAAAACTGCGTTTTAATTTTGTCAAATATTATGACCTAGAATCACTGAATCTGAAATTGATTTTTCATGTAAACGATCCCTTTATATAAAAAGAATATTTCAAAGGTATATCATCAGGTCTCAATGACCCTCCGATATCTAATATAAGAGTAATTAAAGTATCCCAATAAAACATTTACAATTCAAATTAACATGTAAATAACATGTACGTATACTGTGTATACATATATATATGGCAGATAAAACGAATTTTTAAGAATTTATCATTTTTAAGAATTAATTAGAGAAAAAAAAACTTGAAAAGCAAAATGATTGCATTAAGAGGAACAAAAATAAAAATAAAGTAGATATTATAAAATAAGAATAAATAATAACATCACATGAAAGCAAATTTAAATTAAACACTACGTTTAACCCATAAAGTAAGATTAAAACGCAATGATTGTATTAATAATAATAATAAAAAATAAATTTGAGAGTTTAGAAAATTAAAAAATTCACACAGATATAGCTAAACCAAATTGAGAACAAAAATAATTGATGTTCCTCATCAATACACATCCTGCCTTGTGATTGGGTCAGTTCCTACCTACATAGGCAAGATATACATTGTTGTGAGGTTAAAGAAAAAAGTTAGATTGTTCAAAAGGCAAATATTTAAAGACAAGAGGCCCACAGGCCTTATAGGTCACCTGAGCACCATGCAACAACTTTCAAATGATTGAATTTGGTTTATGTTTTAAGCTAGATGCTATGGTATTCACAATTTTGAAAGAGGCACCATTGCTAATCATAACTTTACACTTAGCAATTGTTTAGTTTGTTTACTTAATACCCATAAGCAGGGTAGGGGAACAAAAATGTATGTCAACTAATCAGTAATATTCAGCAATAATCAGGAGTATTCCTACCACACATGAACTCCTGACCCTAGGTCTACACATTGCATAATTTTTGAAAAGGCACACTTGCTTATCAAAATTACTTGATTAATACCAAGGAGCAGATTTCAAACAATTCATTTTCAGTATATAAGTAGAGCCCCCCCCCCCCCCCCCCCCCCATTTTGGTATCCCTGACCCAGGGGCCTTGAAATTCACAATTCTGAAGAGGAGCCAATCATAACTATATAAATAGTTCATCTGCTTATTTGCTTATTTCCCAGAATTAGAGAAAAAGATTTTAATAGATGTAATGTATTTTCACTATATAATCATTATAGAGCCACACCCTAACACCAGAACCCCTGACCATGGGGACATAAAATTCACAACTTTGGTAGAAACATTCTTGCTCATCATAACTATGTCCTTAATTAGTTTGTTTAATACTCAGAAGCAGAGAAGAAGATTTTCAAAAATTTAATGTATTTTCGCTATATAATTAATAGAGCCACGCCCTAACACCAGAACCCGTGACCCTGGGGCCATGAATTTCACAACTTTGGTAGAGGCACTCTTGCTCATCATAACTATGTACTTAGTTAGTTTATTTAATACCTAGGAGCAGAGAAGAAGATTTTCAAAGATTTAATGCATTTTCACTATAAAATCAATAGAGCCCCGCCCTAACACCATAATCCCTGACCCTTGGGCCATGAATTTCACATTTATGTAGAGACACTCCTGTTCATCATAACTATGTACTTAGTTTATTTAATACTCAGGAACAGAGAAGAAGATTTTCTAAGAGTTAATGCATTTTCACTATATAATCAATAGAGACACGCCCTAACACCAGAACCCCTGACCCTGGGGCCATAAATTGTACAATTTTGGTAGAGGCACTCCTACTCATCATAACTATGTTTTTAGTTAGTTTATTTAATACCTAGGAGCAGAGAAGAAGATTTTAAAAGAATTAATGCATTTTCACTATATAATCAATAGAGCCCCGCCCTAACACCAGAACCCCTGACCCTGGGGCCATGAATTTCACAATTTTGGTAGAGAACTTAATGCTGATTACAATAATACCAACAATTTGACTGCTTGATGTCCAGGAGTAGAGAAGAAGATTTTTAAAGATTGCACTAAATTTAGTGGTTTTTGCCCCACCCCACAGGCCCCAGGGGGGCAGGGACCACGAAATTCACAATTTTTGTTCCCCTTCACCCATAAATGCTAATGCCAAAATTGGTTGAAATTGGTTCAGCGGTTTCAGAGAAGAAGCTGAAAATGTTTAAATGTTAACGCACAACGGACGACAGACGACGGACAAAAACAGATAGCAATAGCTCACTGACCTAAAAATAGGATCCTAGAGAGATTAGACCTTTGCTATCATATGATGTTACTCCAAAGGTTTCAGTCCCCAGGGTCCTTATAGGAATTTTTTAAAGTTAATAACAAAGTTTAATTCATAAATTTAAAACATTCACTAGAAAACAATAAAATAAAACGAGGTGGTATCAGTAAAGCAAATGACAGATTTAAAAAATAAATGAGAATTTCAAAAATAAAATACTGTATCT
This sequence comes from Saccostrea glomerata, assembly GCA_003671525.1. Taxonomy (NCBI): domain Eukaryota; kingdom Metazoa; phylum Mollusca; class Bivalvia; order Ostreida; family Ostreidae; genus Saccostrea; species Saccostrea glomerata. The sequence goes on from PRKT01000467.1 coordinate 111,407, forward strand.
AAACTAAATAAATAGATAGGAATAAATATGGTCTCATCAGCTATGCAGCCCTACGCTGTGGTTTCTGCAGGAACTTGCATTTTTCCCCGTCCATGTTTCAATGAATGTTCTAAACTGGTTGAGGGTGGAAAGTTCTGTATGCTGAATGACTGTTCTCCATACCTAGTGGTTCTGGACCTAGGTAATTCCAGAGTCTTTTGATACTTAAAATTGTATGTGGAATTTCTCTGTTGAACTAAATCTTGCAGGAAAAGTGGGCTTTGCTTGTGTATAATTTTGAAAACTTCAAGGGTCATGGCTCTCATACGCCTGATTTTTAGTGAGGGGAGGTTTGATTTTACTAGTAGCTGGTCATAACTGCTTTTGTAAACGGAAGACAAAATATATCATTAAAAATATTTAAAAAAAAAAAACAATTCCATGCACAGAATATTGCGACATCTACATTACTTTCTACTGGAGCATCTGGAAAGTGTACCTATCAACAACGGTCAAAATGAATGTATATTCAATATTTATAGCCTTCGTTAATTTGTATTCTAAACATATCCTTTACCATTCAACTGTTGGCTTCGAAACTAGACAATTAATAAAACTTCTAATGCTACATGAACTTATATAATTATACTTCTCTGTAAAAGTGATGGTTTTATATAAATTCCGTGTCAGAGAGAAACGGCCCTCTAGATTAAAAATTTAATATATTTCCAGTCGGCATTATTCACTTGTTTTTTCAGAAAGTTAGAACCACAAATTCAATCTTAAAAAATAGTGCACTTTTTTTTTACAGATACATGAATTGGGCATTGCCGACTGGAAATATACTGTATGTGTATTTTAAAAAGCGGGTTTCATATTTTAGCGGCTTTGGCGCAGACAACAATGCGCTGATTCGTGAATACCGCTAAGAAATCCTTTACGTACACAATACACAGAACGGACATGTGTAGCGCCAATTTATGATTACACCAACAACTCCATACTCAGTGGTTACGCTAAGTTTTGAATACGCCAAATTATGTGCACGTACAGTACTCTATTTTCATTGTAGAGGATTGTTCCCCTTTGAACAGGCCATAAGCCGTGGAACAGATAATCATTTTATCTGCAGGTAAGTTTCTTCCTAATTAGCCTACTTTCTCTTTAACTTAAAAACTATAGGTATCAGTGTCGACAAATCAAACTTTATCACCTGCATACGGAGTATATTTATCTCAATTAATTCGATACGCAAGAGCATGCTCTACGTATGAACAATTTCTAAAACGAGGTAAATTATTTACAAGTAAGTTGATGGGAAAAAAGAATATCAGCTGTCTCGTTTAAAGTCATCATTTCGTAAGTTCTATGGTCGATACAATGACCTTGTCAGCAAAATCAATTTATCATTTAGTAAAATGCTGACTGACATTTTTCATACTAATTGTAAGTCCATTATTTATACACTGAATTGACGACAGATTTCTCCGTTATTTTCTGATCATGACAAAGAGCACACGGCGGGTGTGATCGGTCAGCAGGGGATGCTCACTCCTCCATGGCACCAGACCTTATCCCACCTCTGATGTTTCGGAGGTCCATGTTTACTCTGCTCCTATTTTGTATTGTTTTATGGACTTTGAGATTGAATACTGTTCGTTATCACCAAATCCTTCATCTATATAGGACAATTACCAGTTAAGCTTGGACTTTCAGCAAGGCGTGGCAGTTTCGACGTTACATTATTAGCTTCTGAAATTTACACAGCTTTCCTTCACTGTTTATAAATACATAGGATTGAAATTCGACCGAATGTCAACTGCTGTAGCAAATAGCTAATTAAAAGTTCTCGCACGGCACAGACGTGGGGCTAAAGTCGTCTCATTGTTGTCAACAACAGTTCAGAGTTCCTGGCGTTATAAATTTCTTAACCAATGAGAGTCTGTTTGCAATTTGACAGGCGCTAATCACTTTGTGCTGAGAATGCCACGCCTATGTAATTGTAATATATCTGTTCGAGGACAATCGTATACTAGTAGTGAATAACAAAAATTATGACGATTTTTCTTCTCCTTTATGAAGAGCAGGTGTACATCGCTCTAACTAACAAAGTATTCTTTATTTAAGTATTTAAAACTTATTGGTTGAAACAGTTGGTTTCTAAATTTTGAGCTGTTTACAACAGACAGATGCAGACAAAATAAACATAAGAAATTTTATTTCATTCATCTTCAGAAGAAAACAACTTTTTATCATAAAACAGAGACAATCATGATGATAATGTCCTTTAAAGTTTTAAAAAATCCAACTCTTTTGCATTCGTCATCCTTTTGATAGAGACCTAACTAAAAAGTAAGAATGAAATAAACAGATTTTCCTCAATTTCTAGGAAGGCTCTACCATTACAATCATATTTAAAGAGTTATGTATGGAAAGAATTTTAAAAAACATGGCACACCTTCCCAAGAATTGTATGAAAATTAAATCCTCACTGTATACAGTGTAACAAAGCTATTCATAAAGAAAGATCGACTCAAAAATCCTTAGGTCGTTGGTCTCCAGTGGTTGTGTCACGAGTTGCGGGACCTGACTGTGTAGGTTTTATTAATGGTATCCTGAGTGTTATATCGAGCGAGTTTTTCCGGAGTTTGATGCAACACGGATCGACTTGTCCGCGCAGACGCTGGTCCGCGTGAAATCGTTTGTTCTACATTTCGGACACCCTCGGTCACTTGCATCCACTCATCCATCGGTCGACTAGCTCCGCCTGTCTGTTCTACTTCAGCAATCATCCCAGAGGCCTGGTAGAAAATCATTTGTTTATACGAGTTAGTTTTAATCATGAAATTTGATAAGAAATATAAAATTTAAACAATAACCATTTTAATGCAGTGAAAAAGAATTAAAGCTTTCTTTTATTCACTGGCTCATGTAGTTAAATTAAAATATTTTTAAAGCATAATATTCTTTACCCAGTTATAAAAAGCTGCAGCACCATTGCTGACATCACGGATTTCCTCCAGCGTGAACGGCGCGAGAATCGCTTTTGCCTCCAGAGCCACGTCAAGGAAGCAGTATTTAGGATCAAACATGGCGACCCGACGCATGATGGACTCTTTTCCTGATCTAGACAAAATAGTCTGAATTGTTTTCCAGTCCTGCAAAGAAAATGAGGCTTAAATAAACGTCATCCTTTATCATTACAGGTACATGAGAGGTTTTTCTCAATAGTTTAATTTTATTTTTACCTTAACATCTTTTCTTGGATACTCTAATAATACAAAGACAGCCATGATAGACTGTCGCACGCCCTCTGGCGGATGTGTATAGGTTCTAAGTTCTGCTGCAGTTGTTTGATCCATAACGAGGATGTTGTGACGTAATTTCTCTATCCTGGCAAGTTTATCGCGCAGGCGCTCTGCTGTAACTAACTGGAGGTTGAGGATTCCGTCATAGTTGGCCTCCTTTGCGTTTCGGATAGCACGCTTTAGTTTTTCAAGATGGCGTGTTCGTGAAGCAGCTGCCAGTTCTAGATGAAAAGAAAGTACAATAGACATATATATTTGTTTGATTAATAGAACTGTTTTTTCGTAAATGCATGATTAAAAAAAAGGATATGAACGTGAAAACTTACCGTCTTTAGCATTCAATAGCCTTAGTAGTTTTCTGGCAGACATTAAAGTCGGATCGTCATCAGCAGGCTTTGTTTCTTCGTAAGCTACAATCAGCTGCTCCAAAGCATCGCGGTCTCCCAGCTCCATAGCGCGACGTTTGAGCATCAAGATGTGACGCCTCTTCCTCACCATATCTAAAGTAGCACCCGTCCTCTTACGATCTTTGGTTTCGGATATCGTTTCTTCCCTGTCTTCGTCTTCTTCAGCTTCCTCCTTAATTCTATCCATTATCACCATAGGGTCGTCTTGCATCAGCTCTGTAGTTGTTTTACGGTTGAGCTGGTAGCGGGCGATGCAATTCAACAGTCCAAACTCATCTTTGTCGTATAAGTTCATCATGTACTCGCCATAGTCGTTCAACTCTGTCAGGAAAAGTTTATCGTTATCATGATCAATTATCTCTATTTGAGAGTTATCTGGGGGATCGTTGGCATGAAGTCTTTGAAGGCAGCAGACGACATCTAGATAACCACGTGGTATGGGAATCAGAGCCTCGTTATCAGCCGTTTGAATTGTTTCTGTAAGAACTTTTGTCGGTACGAACTCCTCTTTTGTGTCTCTATAGGCATGGCCATCGGAAAAGACGAGGTATGAATGTACATTGTAGACTCGGCAACGCTTTGGATTTTCTCGGGCAAAAACATTGATAGAGTATTCTCCCTTGACAGGTAGATCTATATCAAACGCCCAGCGATCTTCTATGGTCTGTCGGTAGGATTTCAGATACTTCATTGCAACGGGATCTGTTGTGTGGATTTCAACCATCAGTTCTACGTAACTCATGGCCGCGAATTCCAGTCGAATCCTTCCGTCTTTTGTTTTAAAGCGCCCCTTTTGAATTCTTGCATTTACACCAATATTTTCTGCTATTGCTTTTTTACCGAGTATTCCATCAGGTACATTCGGGAATGGTTTATTCTGAATGTCGTCATTAGTGCAACTAATCAGATAATTCAAAATGTTATCTGCATCACCAGGCATACCTTCCTCGTTGGCGTAGATTTTAAGGGCGTACTCCCCGCCTTGTGGTAATCGAATGTGTATAAAATGTTCCCCATTTTCTTCCCTTACAAGAACGTATTTACTGAGGGTCGCTTCGTCTAAGTTAATACTCTTCAGAAGTTGGTGAATTTCCATTTTCTTGTTGGTTCCCAGTTTCACGTCGACCTTTCCGTCTTCTGTTACTATAACGGCGCCTTTGTGGCTCACAGGAACCACCCCCGAATCCTTGGTCTCCTCTACCGGACCCCATCCTATGGCAGGTTGGTCCGGCAGGGGCAGACAGTTCCTCTTGGGATTTGTGCAGTGTATCATATGAGAACAAATCAGGTCATATGATCCATTTTCCTTGTCATCGGTTCCATAAACATCGAGTTTGAATTTACCAGAGAGTGGGAATCTCATGGACAGTCTTAGTATCCCTTTAGTGTGTTCCAGGAGAACAAAGCGATCAAGTCTCAGATGATGCCGGAACTCCTCGTCCGATTTATTTCTATACATAGCGTACCGGAACTGGTAGGTGTCAGTTTTCTCTTCTGGAAATCCAAAACGCAAACCAAGTTCGCCTTCTTCCGGAATAATAATCTCTTTATACTGAAAGTCATCTAGAAGACTTATTTCCATGGAGTAGAAACGTTCCCGGATGTAAACGTGCTCTTCAAATTCCGTCAAAGATATCGGGGTATCTAAACACTGCCACTCTTCCTCATCTGGGTAGTGAGTCCAGATAAACTTCTGGGGGTCCGTGAAGAAGTAGAACTCGTTGACCTCGTTTTCCACGTGCTGGTACGCGCCTTCGTCTTCCTCGTCCTCGTCAACGTATTTTCCTTCTGCGTCCACCAACTTCCAGTCTTTGGACTTTTTACCTACCACACATGCTGAAGCCCAAAAGGCGTCGATGAATCGCCACTCGTCTTTTAGAAAGACGGCGTTCCACTGGGCACCCATGTTTTCTCTGTTTACTTTGCCTCCTACTTCATACGCGGCACTCTTCGTCATACCATTAATTATAACACACGGGACACCCAACATGCTGAAAAATACACAAAAAATGTTTATTATTTATTTGACTAGACTATCGCTCAGTATACCTGGGGATGTTAAAATTTTTATGCGAATTAGGGATTATTCAGGTTAGTCAGGTTAGTGATAATTACTGTACCAGTGAAAACTTCCGGTATTTCCCGTCTTAGATTGTATACGTTCTCTTAACTTGAAAATTTCGAAAGTTACTCAGAAAATGAAGTTTTTTGTTTTTTTTTCTTATTTTTCAATGAAATCCATAATTGAGTAATTGAAGGTCTAAGTAATCATAACTCGGGGTCCGTTGGCGGCAAGGATCACTTTGGTTTGAAATAAGCAGAAATCTGTTTATTAATGAGAAAGGTTTAAATATAAGTGGTCCAAGCATACCTCGAGGGTGGGGGTGGTCATGGTCTAAAAAACTTTGAATCGATTCCACCTTAGAATGTTTCAAAGTTTGAAAGACTAATCTTTCTATAATTTGATATGAATAAACATAGTATTCATCAAATAAGCTTATCATATTTTTTTCTTACTTGCAAAGTCCCCAGATGAGATGAGCGTATCCTCCCTGGCTGGTCTGCATGCTGATAAAATACTCCAGGGGGGAATTAGGAGGAGGTTCATCTGTTGATTTAAGGCTATAAATATCCTGGTGCACCACCCAAAGAAATATCGCCCGGGTCAAGGCCATGTGGTTCCAATAGTCGCGGTATTTAAAGAACTGGATGACGTCATCAAATGTTCCCACAAGCAGCTTAGATGGCGCCTGATTTTAAATGTTCAAACTGGTAAGTTAAGTGTCTCAAAAATAAATGAAATAATTTTATCTAAAATCAGGTCTTAAAAATATAGAATTTTTTTCAGATTACATATCCATTCATATTTTGACCGTCTTCAGTGTGCATGGATAAATATGCATACTAATCGTGTGTATAAATGATTTAAGAAAATTTAATTTCTATCTATAAATAAGGTATAAGGTTTAAACATTTATTAGGATACAAAAACAGGTTGTTCAGGTGATCATATCCCAGGAAGCCTTTCTATTTAGAGTAAATACCAACCCGTATATTTATATCCTAACTGTTGTTTTAAAATGAATTTTTTTTAAACCTACACATACATTTGAAGTTTGATAAATAACAAATCTTTGAAAAGCACTGATGTACTGTAAATGTATTTAGTTTTTTTTCCAAACCTCAACCGGTGATATACCTCGACAACTCATGACATCAACAATGAATTTGTGGTCACGTGAAAAACTATTTTTTGCAACCTTAAAGAAGTGCTTTACTCGAGTTGCACATTTGCAAATTAATGTAAATAACAAATCATAATATTTCATAATTTTAGTTCTGGCCCTTACCCCTAGGATATAGTCATCGATATCTTTGTACATGGGCAGTTTGAAGAACTCCTCCTTGACGGTGATCTGGGGGGTGGGGCTGGGAAGGTCCTGTTTCTGCTCGGGTACACTGCCATCTAGTGTCGGAATGTGTTGCTGAAAAAAAAAATTCTGAAGATACGCGGGAGGTCTTAATTATTTTTTAAGGAAATGAATTTTTTTTTCGGTATTGTATTTTGCTCCATATCATGCAAATATTGAGTTCCTAATATTGTTTTATAGAAATTCTAGGTTTTGTGGTTTGTTAAAAAATCTCACTTCGTGATTTTTCCTAACTAAACTATTATCCTTTTTATCACTCTACATAGCATTACTTAATAGAATGAATTTTGTGCGGCTAAGCTAACTTTTTTTTGGATATAAACATAGAATGAAAAGAAAATGTTTGTTTGACTCGAAATCAGGTATTTAGTGATACTAAAACATAAAATATAATTGGTGTTCTATCGATCAATCATCAGGTTTTAATCTTTTTTTCAGTTTTATATGTACGCTTACAAATTGTTATGATAATTTCATAACAATTTATACTGCAACATTGCAAATTGCTGAAAGATATGTCGCTTATTTAGAAATAAACATCGATCTACTGAAACGGTATGACTAATATATAAAATACCAGACGTCAAACATTTTCCCTTGTGAAAAGTAATTATCACATGTAATATTAGTCTCATAAGGCAGTTTTTAAAAGAAATTAGACCTGTAGATTATAGCAACAGAAAACGAGAAACGAATTGCGGCTGATAACGAACCTTGTCAAAGTCGGTGATGGCGTGGAGATTCTTTGATTGATTTATACCCATTCTTCCCTCTCTTTATCATTCAAACATCTCACACTATTTCCAATTGAGGTTCGCCATTTTTGTTTTGTTAGGGGTGCGTGTATTGGTATCTAATGAAATCGGATTACTGTGATTATGAGAGGAATATAAAAGCTGGAACTCGGTGTTTCATTATGGGGATATTTTATTATTGTACGGCGGATTATCCCGTCTAATGCTAATCATCTCGGCCAATCCAAAATACTGTAACATCGCTTGTTTACTTCCTTGAAAAAAAGAAATACTTAGAAATATCTGAAATGTTTATTTTTCATGTCTTCACTGATTTTGACAGAATTTCCATATCTGAAATTGGTGAAATGAAACTGAATAAACGCTTTAACGACGTTCGATCCTGATATTTAAAGTCTTAAACTTTTTTTGCCAAGTATATGTTTAGTTTCTACATATATAGCTTTATTAAAATTCAAATAAAAAAATGGGGGTCAATATGCTTCTTTTGGCGCTACAATACATTTAATATGACCTCTTTGCACTGAAATTTGTGTCTTAATAAAAAATTACATCTTCGACGTTTTCCCTGCAATATTTTTATCCAATTATGCACGAAACAAAATGAACTCTAAGTCTGTTTAAAAAAAGACACTTTAAAATTGGGACTAGGAAAAATTTTCAAATTGCTTCGCATAATCAATTATTTGACCTTTCTGCACTTACAAAATGTGATTTTTCTGGCATTGAAAATTTAATAAGCAAGAAAATTATTTGAAAGTCTTAGACTTTTTCTGATACTAAGCAAATAGGTCAAAGTTAACTTCAGTATTCAGAAAAGAACATCAAAAGTGGGGGTATCTGTTGTAAATTTTTAGATATTAGTAAAAAAGTGTCAATTTTACGTTAAAGTTGGCTAATTTTTTTCCCGGATTTTCGGAATATATTTACTATATTTGTCACACTTTGTTGATAGAATTCATAAGAAATAATTTAATAAATATTTCAGAACCAGAATAACATATTTCACTGCAAAAAACAGCTTTGTATGCAACCTGCATGGAAAAATAGGAATCCAAAATTCACAGTACTGTTATATTGTTCAAAAGGGAAAAACTGATCATTTTCGTCTAAAAAACCTTCCGCCACAAAATATAGTCCCTAGTTTAATTCTACTTGAATTTAATCGCGGTTTTTTCACTGAATATAGTTCAATTTGCATTGTAGAATTCAGATCTAATGATAGAAACTAAAAATGATGCAGAATTTTATAAATAATGGTCATGACCAAAATCCACTCAAAAGCTCAGGATCGAACGTCCTTAAACTGAATATGGTCAGGTTTAAATCCTAATGAATTTTTAAAAAAGAAAGGGACATGGATATTTAAAAAAAAAATAGTTGAAAGAATATTACATATTTGATGTTTTTGACTTCAGAACACTTTGGATTATTTCACTCATACCTAAATATTTTTTGTTCAGTAAAAATCAAACGTAATTTCGTGATTTGTGTGTTGTTTTTTTTTTGTCAAACGTAAAATTAAAAATTTTGTAACCTTACAAGATAAAAACGAAATATCGGATCGCGGGAACATCTACTTCGGCATATTCTCACATAAAAGCCTCTATCGCAGCCACCCACATACAGGAGAATGATAATTTCTAAAGTTGTTTTTTCCATTTTGACAACAGTATTGATTAATTTAACTTTTTCCGACGCCAAGGAAAACAAGGACCGAAATCAGAAGAGCAGTTATACATGGTCATTTTGTGAAGCCTTTCTGTTGAAATGGAATGTGGTCAGTGTCAACAACAGGAAATTAGCCATTGATGTAGGTTCATGAGTCAAAGTGGGTTGTCGATGATAACCGGGCAATAACTCTGCTTTTTAAAAACGTAAATTTGAGCGTTGGTCATGATGCACTTTTAAGATGACCTCTATAATGCAATATATATCTTATATATATATATATATATATATATATCAAACATCAGTGGACTCACGTTTGATTTCATTCTCTTCAAAAGTTAAAAAAAAAACAGAAAAAAAACAGTCATGAATAACATATTGCATATGTTACATAATAAAAGCTTTGAAGTCAACATGGATAAGGAAAATTATTAATGACAATAACTCCAAATCAAATGGAAAATTTTGCTTGAAAATATAATTGATACTAATAAAATAATAAATACAGGATCAGTGTGTCTATCAATCTTTAATGTCTGTTTACACAATCATATTTGGAAGGATACTTTCAATGCTTTTCAGGAAATCCCAGATAATTCTGAAATTACAGACTAAAATGAATATGTTAACCAACCTTTGTAGTTGATTAAAAATTTCAAAATTGGAAAACAATCTGTCATTTATAAATTGTGGTAAGAAAATGGTAAAAATCATGTGTTAGATCTCCTAGATGAACATTTTTCTATCATTAGAGGATCTACAAAATAAATTCAAAATTAAAATAAATTATGTAACTTACAATGGTGTAAGGCAGACAATATTAGCAGACTTAAAGAAATACAATTTTTACAGAAATGGATTAATGCAAAGACCAATGACTCCTTTTGATATCAAAATATTTATTATTACGAGGAAAGGATCAAAACATATGTATGACATTTTAAATAAGCCAGTTATCAAACCTTCTGGTAAAAATAATTGGGCTAGATATTTTGAAATAACTGATATACAATGGAAAACAATTTATAATCTTCCATTCCTCGTGACAAGGGATTGTAAATTACAATGGTTTCAATACAGAGTTAATCATCATATTTTAACTACAAATAGTCTCATGTATAAAGTAGGTAAATCCGACACAAAGTATTGTACTTTTTGTGAAGATGAAGAGGAAACAACAATTTATCATTTAATCTCTGACTGTAATGCTGTACAGCAATTTTAAAAAAAATCTATACGTTTACGTCAAGCAAAAGACATTGAATTGAATTTCAATACGAATTCATCTATTTTTCGTGAAAAAGACTAAAATGAAAATTCAGAATACTTCAATACTATGTTGATATTAATGAATCATTATATTTATAAAGTTCGTTGTCATAATACCTGTCCATCTATTCAAGGTCTTTTAAAGTTATTCAATTCCTATTTTAAAGCTTTTAAAACACACTTTAAAAGATGAAAAAAAAGTTAGATTTTAATACTTTCTGGCAGAAATGGGTTGTTACACTTGAATTTATTTACTTTATTTGTAATTATTATCATCATTTTTTTTCTTTTCCTTTTTATTTTTTTTATTTACAATTTCTTTAATATGTTACTAGTAAATCCCTCAAAACTGCACTGAATTAGTCCATCTTTAACTCCCCCCTTTCTGTGTTGTTTTTTTTTTCATATGGTAAGCTTAAAGAAAACTGAATATGTTTTAGGGCACAATATGTAAAGATAGAGCTTACCTGCCTCTCTCCCCCTCTCTTAATAAACTTTCGCACAAATTTTGTATGTGTGAAAAAAGTTTCGATAAAAAAAAATTATTTCATATGGACCTGAACTTAAGAGATATATTTGTACATGTATACGAAACTCACATAAAACAAATACCGAACGGACTATGATTTTGTACGAGTATCCATATCAACCATGAATATATATCAGTGCCAATTCATTTTAGTAAATTCAGTGAAAAATACACTGATCGATATAATGCTTATTCAGTAATAATATGGAAAAGACATATAATTTAATTCGTCCGAAACCCACGGCCAATCTCGCATACGTTTTTTGATCAATTTGCGTTTGGGAGATTGACCGTACTTACCGACGATACTGAAGAGGTGTGACTGACTAAATCTTTAAGTTATTTATAAGGAAATAAACCCTAAGCATATGGTCAATAAGTTCATGTTCAATAACGTTAAATTGTTGATTCAGTTTAATTCAGTTTAAAAACGTTAATTGTTAAAATGTTAATATAAATAAAAGCAATTCACGTCAGTGTTAAAAGTTCAAGAGGACAATACTAACACCTTTCTCACATAGCCTTGTTTTTTATGAAGCGCTAATTCTATGAAAAGTGTTAGATTCTACTCAGTTCTGAACTTTCAAAACTGAATTCTACTCTTCTTTTTAAAAAAATTATTTGAATATTTATAAATTCATAGGAATCATTTAAATCAACAATAATTATTTTTACCGTAATGTTAATTTCTAAAAACAAAAGTGTAAATAAGAACTTAAATTGAAAAATATATCTCGGCCAATCCAAAATACTGTAACATCGCTTGTTTACTTCTTTTTTTTTTTTTATATGTCTTAAGCATGTTAAGTGATTTTAAAAGCATTTCAATATCTGAAATCGGTGAAATGAAACTGAATCAACGCTTTAAACTGAATATGGTGAGGTTTATATCCTGAGTGAAATTTAGAAAAAAGGGACATGTATATTTAAAAAAAAATGTTGAAAGAATATTACATACTTGATGTTTTTGACATCAGAACACTTCGGATAATTTTTTTATTTTCATCATACTTAAATTTTTTTTGTTCAGTAATCATACGTAATTTCTTGATTTGTGTGGATTTTGTTTCAAACTTATTACATTAAAAATCTTGCAACATTACAAGATAATAAAGAATATTGGATTGGGAACATCTACTTCGGCATATTCTCACACAAAAGGCCTTATCGTTAACACCCACTTGCAAAAGAATTAATAATTTAAGTTTTCCGTTTTGACAATAGTTTTGATTAATTAAACGTTTTCCGACGCCAAAGGAAAACAGGACGGAAATCAGAGGAGCAGTTATACATGATCATTTTGTGAAGCCTTTCTGTTGAAATGGAATGTGGTCAGTGTCAACAACAGGAAATTAGCCATTGATGTAGGTTCATGAGCCAAAGTGTATTGTCGATGACAACTGAGCATAAACGTTTACTAAAGTCTTGGTCATGATGCACTTATAAGATTACCTCTAAACTGCATGTATATGTACATGTATATCAAACATCAGTGGACTCACGTTTGAACTCATTCTCTTCAAAAAAAAAAAACAGTCATGAATATTTTTATTGCATATGGACCTTAACTTTAGAGATATATATACCTGTATACGAAACTCATATAAAACAAATATCGAGGCGGACTAAAATTTTGTACGAGTTTATTCAATTCAACCATGAATATATTGGTGTTAATTCGTTTTTTAGTGGATTTATTTAAAAGTACATCGATCGATATGATGCTTATTCAGTACTAATATGCAAAAGACATAATTCAAATTGTATATTTTTTTAAAGATAAGTTTTGAAGAAGATCATAACTTCATAAACCGCAACAGAAGAGGTCATCGTCGGAAACCCACGGCTAATATGGGTTAATTTACTGATCAATTTGAGTATGCAAGATTGGCCGCGTTTTCCGACGATGCTGAAGATATGTGACTGACTAAATCTTTAAGCTATTTATAAGGAAATAAACCATAAGCATATGGTCAATAAGTTCATGTTTAATAACGTTAAATTGTTGAATTGTTAATCTAAATAAAATCAATCCTTGTCAGTGTTAAAAGTTCAAGTTCATGACTGACACTTTTCACACACAGCCCTGTTTTTAATGGAGCTCTAATTGGATGAAAAATTATCTAAGATTATACTCAGTTCTGAACTTTCAAAACTGAATGCATTTTTAGCTCACCTGAGCTGAAAGCTCAAGTGAGATTATCCGATCACATTTTGTCTGTAGTCCGTCTGTCCGTCCGTCCGTCTGTCTGTAAACTTTTCACATTTTCAATTTCTTCTCAATAACCACTGGGCAAATCTTAACGAAACTTGCCACAAAGCATCCTTGGGTGAAGGGGATTCAAGTTTGTTCAAAAGAAGGGCCAAGCCCTCTTTCAAAGGGAGATAATTATGAATTAATGAAAAATTAATGGTATCTTTTTAAAATCTTCTTCTCAAGAATAACAAAGCCATAACTGATCATATTTATATGGAAGCATCCTCAGGTAGTGTAGTTTCAAGTTTGTTCAAATCATGACCCCAGGGGGTAGGGCGGGGCCAAAATGGCCAACCAAAGTTTTACATAGAAATATATAGGAAATTTATTTAAAAATCATCTTCTTAAGAAAAGCAAAGCCATGATTGGTCATGGGCTACTTTTTGATTTAAACTTTTCAATAATAAACCCAATTTCTATTTTTTCCTAGCCGCAGTGCTCAGGTGAGCGATGTGGCCAATGGGCCTCTTGTTTAAAATCTTATTTGAATCTTTATAAATTTATAGGAATTATTTAAATCAACAATAATTTTTAACCGTAATGTAAATTTCTACAAATAAAAGTGTAAAAAAAGAACTTCAATTGAAAAAAATGGAGATAACGAAGAGTATTCAAGATCAAAAGTCCTTCATACAATACAAAATAGGAGCAGAGCAAATACGGACCTCCAAAACATCAGAGGTGAGATCAGGGGTCATGGAGGAATGAGCATCCCCTGCCCACGGGTCATACCCATTGTGTGCTCTTTGTTATGATTAGGAATTAACAGGAAGATAGTGTAGATAATAGATTAACAATTAGTATAAAAATGTCAATCAGTATTTGACTCAATTATAAATTGCATTTGTTGACAAGGTCATTGTATCGACCATAGAACTTACGAAATGACGACTTTAAACAAAACCGCTGAAATTCTTGTTTCAACAACTTGTTTGTCAATAATTTACTTCGTTTTAAAATTTTCATCCGTAGATGTTCTTGCGTATTGCGGCATCTTGAGATATATAAAATCTGTATGCAGGTGATAATGGCATATTGCTGCATAAGTAAGGTAAATTAGCGATAGAAAAGTTAAAGTCATCAAGTAAAATATCCAAATATGAAAGGGACTTTGTGGTTTATCTCAAGCTCAATAGGATGTATCGTATCGACATGAGAATGGAAATTACCATAGATTGATTTATGAAATACGTCGTCGATATATCTAAATGTCGAGCTAAAGGCAAAAGCAAGTGTTTTCTTTTATTCATGCATACGTTTTTGCACTAATTTTGATTCATGTGAATACAAAAATAGGTCTGCAAATATTGGAGCGCAATTGGTACCCATGGGAATTTCAGTAGAATATTGAAAGACTTGGTCCCCAAAAACCACATAGATATTTTCAATCAGAAAATCAATCATCTTTTTATATCAACTTCAGAATACTTGTGTGTACAATCAGAATGTTTTTTTTAAACAAAATAAGTTTGCAAATGAGCAATGACAAGGTAAATAAATTTACGACTTCTGTTTTTATTGAAAAAGCAGCTGTCATTGATACAAAAAAGCCTGGACTTTTTAATTTATCATGGGGGAATGCTTGTGAATAAAGTTGAAAAATCATAAGTATTTAAGCTGTTGATTTTGGTGAAATCTTGTGATTTCAAATTGTCTAAACGTTCCTTGTAACTTTAAAGTATCCACATCTGATTAAGACCATTTCTTGAATATAATGTTTCCCCTTCACTACTGTTAATATCTTCTTGCGGAGCAAATTATTTGTTTATTTATTCATAGAAGCACAAATAAATGCAAATTTACAATGTTGGAATCTTGAAAGCAGGCTTACATTGATTTTAAAGCACAGTTCACGACATTTACAAACAGGGTGAAATAATGTATTCAAATTATAGTAAGAAGAAGGATATGGTGATAATGAACAGTATTCAATATCAAAGTACATAAAACAATGCAAAGTACCATGGAGGAGTGAGCATCCCCTGCTGACCGGTCACACCCGCCGTGTGCTCTTTGTCATGATTGGAAAATAACGGAAAAATTCGTCGTCAATTCAGTGTATAAATAATGGACAAACTATTCGTATGAAAAACGTCAGTCAGCATTTGACTCAATGATAAATTGTGTTTGCTGACAAGGTCATTGTATCGACCATAGAACTTACGAAATGATAATTTTAAACGAGACTGCTGATATTCTTGCTTCATCAACTTTCTTGTCAATAATTTACTAGTACCTCGTTTCAGAAATTGTTTATACGTAGAGCAAGCTCTTGTGAAATGTGTGCATAACAAAAACATTTGACGTACTTGTACTGAGAAACGGAATAGTATTTAGAAATCCAAAGCTAAAGTACCATTCTCTTCATTCAGCAATATACTACCATTCTCTTCTTTCTTAATCATAGTATTTTATCTCAGAAAGTGATAGGCATGTCACTCAGGCTAGCGTGATGAATTATTGGCCTCTTTTTCCGTAAGGACTGATTCGATTTTTACAACAAAATGTTCCTTTTAGCTCACTGAAGAATAAGTTGTCCATAAAAGCATACACAAACGGATTTACCACGTGATTCACAAGATACGACAATTCAAACACTCTAGCAACCCTATATTCCTGAAGAGAAAGTGTTTCCCAGAATCCAACAGTTGTACTCTCCAAAACAAAAGTGACTAGTCTTGGCAGAAAAGAAGCAATAAATATTATTGTTATGATCATAAACATAAGTGATGACTTGTACACGCTAGATCTTTTATCTGTTTGGGTATTTTTTGTTGATTTATTAGAGCGTTGATAGATGACTTTTCCAATTTTAAAATAGAGAATAAAAAGTAACAACGATGTAAGCAACACAAATAATGTGCAGACAACGCTGTGTGATAAAGATAACGTTTGTGTTTCTGATGTTAGTCTTCGACAGGCACTTCCGGTAACGTTCAGCTGGGTATTGTAGATTTTCTCCAGCCCAAACGTAAAGTAGCATGGAAAAGCAATCAGGATAGATACTATAAAAGAAATCAACAAGGATATCCGCTTTATGGATAGAGTCATCTGTCTCCCGAGTGGTTTACACACTTTCTGGTATCGCTGAATGGAGATAACCAACAGAATAAAGATTGACAAACTGGTTGTCAAAAACGCAATTACAAAACTCCATTTGCAAAATTGTTCAAATTTGAAATTAACGGGTTGAAAATTTGACACAATATTTAACGGTACAGAACTTATTATTGCAAGGAGATCTGCTAGAGACAACGATGGAATAAAATATCGCCCATCTTGTTTATTTCTCAGACGAAGTCCGTATATGTACAAGACGACTGCGTTTCCTAAAACCCCCAAAGTCCCACATATAACCAAGTAGATTGTGGAGGTGATGAAGGCGTCCGACATCATGTTATCCCACCATTCCAGCCTTGCCTCGGTAGAATTACCAGGCATTCTTAATACGCTAAAAAGAAAAAAAGAAAGTAAAGTTTTAATCAAAATATTTCTGAGCATTTTGAATAAGTATTATACAGGGGATGCTTACTCCTCCACAGCACCTGATCCCAACTCTGATGTTTTAGAGGTATGTGATCTTCCCCCGATTTGTATTATTAAGATAAACATGAAGCTTGAATACTTTTTGTTATATCCAAATTTAAAGCAATATTACAGGTGATATATTGCTTTTGCAGTCAATGACTTGTCTAATAATAAATATGTTCACGTCCACCTTTTTCCACATTGCAGGTATATAATATTCTTGCTTGTAGGAGCAGAAATGTGCCACAATTAATTCAATAACATTGATTGGTTACTTGCATGATTTTTTTTTTTGCAATTAAACATACTTTTCTTACATGTTGACAAAATTTATCATGCAAGGGGGAATGTAAGCAGAAATATGCCCCATAACATAACAGAGGGCATTTTATTTTTTAAGATAACCCTTGTATTTACAAGTGTAATCCATTTATAATGTTTTCAATATAAAAAAAATCATATCTTGTTGTAATCGCAATATAGGTGTATAATATGTATAGGTGTAAAATATGTTTTTAGAAAAAAAATTTAATACTTGGAATTTTTTTTTCAAAATGTAAAATATTGAAATGCTCCTACCTTCTTCCGAGCTCTTGAATGATTCGTCGCCTGTGATTGTTAAGGACGATGCTTGTTTATTGATTGTCTTGAGTATGTTCCTTATTTATATCAAAGCATGAAAAGTAGGAGGAGCTAATTCAATATCTAATTCAACATTTATAAAACTTAATGTTATTTTCATTATATTGTTCATAAGAACACTTGAAACAGGGGAACTATGTGCATTCTGATATAAATAAAAAATATCTCAGAATATCACATGAAAAAATTGATGTAATCATCAATTGTCGCCCGGGAAATAATTAAATTAAAAGTAAACAATGGGAATAAGACTTGATCATCAAACCGCTTCGATATGCCCAAAGACATGCGTCTGAATGATGGAGACGATAGTCGAGAAGATTTTGAAAATATAGTCGGATGAAACTATATGAAACTATAAATGATACCCTTTTAAACTTATCGATTCCTTAAGTAAATGTTAGATGCATAAAAAGGATATGGAGATAACGAACAGTATTAATTATCAAAGTCTATAAAACAATACAAAATAGGAGCAGAGCAAACACGGACCTCCGAAACATCAAAGTTGGGATCAAGTGCCATGGAGGAGTGAGCATCCCAAGCTGACTGGTCACACCCGCCGTGTGCTCTTTGTCATGATCGGGAAATAACGGAAAAATCCATTGTCAAATCAATTTATAATTAATGGACTAACAATAAGTATGAAAAACGACAGTCAGCATTTGACTTATTTATATGTTTTATTTCCTGACAAGGTCATTATATCGATCATAGAACTACGAAATGGTGACTTTAAACGATGCTACGTTAAGATATATCGACGATGACGTATTGTCAATTAACAATTGTAATTTCCATTCCTTCGTCGATACGATATATCCTGGAGAGCTTGAGATAAAAGATTACATTCATCGCCTGCATACGGAGTGTATATATCTCAGTTGATTCGATTCGCAAGAGCATGCTTTACGTATGAATAATTTCTAGAACGCGGTAAATTATTGACAAGCAATTAAGTTGACGAAACACGAATATCAACTGTCTCGTTTAAAGTCATCATTTCGTAAGTTCTATGGTCGATACAATGACCTTGTCAGCAAATACAATTTATCATTAAGTCAAATGCTGACTGACGTTTTTCATACCAATTGTTAGTTCATTATTTGTACACTGAATTTACTACGGATTTTTTCGATATTTCCCGATCATGACAAGGAGCACACGGCGGGTGTGACCGGTCAGCAGGGGATGCCCACTCCTCTATAATAATGTATTGTATTATGGACTTGGATATTGAATACTTTTAGTTATCCCCATATCCTTCTTGTATGCGTCATATTTTTAGTACTCTTTAAAAACAAGAAAATTCGTTATTTTTTGGAATTTTAAATGCCCCCTGTGGAAACAAGGGGGTAGAATTTTGTGACACTTACATATAATGTTCAATATAGTATGACTCATCCTATAATACAGTTTGAGTTAAAAGTCTTTTGTAGTATTTGTATAATTTGCTCTAAAGTGCAAAAAATTGGCAATTCCCCATACATGTATAATCATATAGTAAATGTACCTGTACTTTGAGACGGTCCCTTTAACTACATGGGCGGTAGATTTTCCCCAAACTTGGCATGTACACTGAAGTCAATTTAAGTTATATATGGTTAAGAAATAAAGAGTTTCTCTATTTTACTTTTCACACAATAAAACCCAGGTCGGCCCCCTTAATGTTAAGTAAAATGTAAATTGTATTAAGAAGTATGAAAAACTTAATATCCACACAATATGCTGTCCTTTCTGATCCTAACCCTTTTAAATAGTCATTTGATAAGTAGTTAGAGGTCTAAAATGTATTCTGTGCATTTTATACAAGTTTTTGTAGTAGTGTATTTGAGTTTGTTAAGCTACTTTGTCAAAGTTTAATTAGTTGGTTAGTTGGCTTTTGTTGCCTAGATCAGCAACGGTCTCCTGTGTGAGTAGAAGAGTGAAGAGGTGGGATGAAGCATCTTCTACTGGTTTTATCATTCTTGATGACGGCAGATCAATTTATTGGTTTTAGAAAGAAAACCTACAATATAGTGTCTGTATTTTACAACAGATGATACAATCAAACTTTTTTCAAAAGATTTGAAAATAACAAGTTGGGTCATGTTTCAATGAAAAAAATGAACAAGCTTCACCGCGTAGTTTTTAATTTTTTATTCAAAATTGCTCAAAAAGGAATTTGAAGTGAAAAATATTTGTATATAATAATAAGGATGGTTTGAGAGGGGTAGAAGTTTTAACATCACAGAAGGTTTACAATTTCTTGATATTCTAGAAATTAATATAATTTGCATCATTTGCAATGAAATTAGGTCAAAAACCATATACCAATCGAGGCATCCTTTTTGTTGTATCATCTCTCCTTAATGCATGTTGGAATTCTTTCTCAAAGTGCTTTGCCATATAACCCTAGGATCGTAACTTTTGAGTTTACTTGATGAAATGAAAGGTAATAGTTTAAACAGACTAGTTCTCATTGAACTATGGACTACGTCGCTCACCTGAGTAACTTTGCCCTTGCTGTTCTTCACCAGATTTGCCCTTTGTCACTATTATTGTTACCCGACTCAAACCCGAGCGTACGGATAAGAAATGATGCATGCAAAATCATTGAATTTCGAGAAATACAGAGAAATAAAACTAATATTGTTTAGATTCTACTTTTTATTATTCTTAGTGCATCCATCAAGTAAAATTTTATGCACTGGAAAATTAAGAAATGGGAAAAAAGACTTCAGTGACTAACGTTTAAAAAGGGCTAGTCAAAGAGAGTAGTCAAAGTCACAAAATATTTTCTTAAGCTCCTGAGAAAATTTGACGTCCAGAAATGCGTACACCAGAGGATTTGCGATGTTATTGACGATAAACAAGACGTCAAAGAACCTGACGAGAAGTCTGGTACTATATGTCATCGAGTCCCAGAATCTATCATCTATACACTCAAGAATGAAAAGGACCACTTTTGGCGAAAAGCTGACGATAAAAATAAAAGAAATCAGCATAAACATGAATGTTATTTTGAACATTGTTGGTTTGTTCCTCTGATTGGAGTTTTCAGCGCTATCCTCTCTCTGATTTTCTTTATTGTTCATCGTTGAAAGCTTTTGCCCTCGGTCCCACTGCTGAAGTTGTTTATATATTCTTCGCCCGATCAAAGTGTACAGGAGAATCAGAACCCAAACAAAAACAAAGACTAATACATTAAGAACAATGGCGTGGGTGAGAGATAAAAGTCGATTCTCTTGTGTTAATCGACGACAGGCACTTCCGGTGACGTTATAACGTTCATTATACGCGGGGTCCAGCCCGTACGTAACTGGAATCGGAGCCGAGAGAACAGCTGCCAACAGACACGAACATACAACCGCCACTTTCTTCCATTTTAACGTCATCTGTTTGGCAAAGGGTCTGCAGATCTTGAGATAACGTTGTATGGCGATCACCACAAGAAGAAATATGGAAACCATCGCCGTCAGGTAACCGAAGAACCAGCCCCATTTACAGAGAAGCTCACGGTCATATTCCACGGGATTAAAATTGTAGGAAATATTGAACGCTGAAGTCTCTGTTACCGCCAAAAGGTCGGCCAGAGCAAGGATCGGGATGAAATAGCGCTCCTTTGCTCCCCGAAGTTTGAATCCGTAAATGAAAATCACAAGGACATTTCCAACGACTCCAACTGCTATGCATACAGCAAGAAATACAGAGTTTGGTATTAAGACTTCGGACAGCTCTTCATTCCATTTGTCAAGTAAATTGTCGTCTGATCTATTGGCCATTCTGTAGTATTATGACGAGGAAGATTGCTATCTGTATACATTTATTTATAAGAAAAGAAACATCAATTCACGTATTACATTCAATGACATACTCTGTTTTTAGAAACTACAAGCTGGACACCACTTAAGCGGTTTAACTTCCTTATAAAATAATCTAAAACTGAGATAAAGTAGTTGTAGATTGACGAGATTTTAATCACCCTATGACGCTAAGGAACACTTTACTATTATAGATAGTTTTCCTTTGACATATTTTGCCTAGGAGTTATTCCCGTTAGCCGCCATCTTGTAGGGCAAAGCAGTGAATTTCCCTCTTTGAGCAAACAATTTTAAACATGCATGCTAGAAATATATACGAGGGAAAATTATTACAATCTCAAGTGAAGATTATGAATTAATAGAGGCTTAAACAATTGTATTTTCATTTTAAAAAATGGTGTAAACTTTACCTCAGTAACCAGTATAACAAATTGAACTTGGTTCAACAATGAAAGAATCTGGAAATGTTGCCCTACAACATGGCGGCCATGGGGAATAACTCTTGCTCAACAAACTCAATGACAAAACAATCTATGCTCAAAATGTATATAATCACAAATGATGTAGATTTATGATCATTTATGAATTGATAAAGCTTTTTTAAACATAGAATAACAATAAGCCGAAGAGACTGTCGTTAAACGTGGGTTTTTGTTTTTTGCCTGTAAAACCGTTACTTATTAGAAAAACCTCAAAACTTAACTGGTGAATCTTTGCAACATCAAAATTTAAATGTAAAGTCATATTTCATATTGGCCACACGTATGAACAACGATTATATTAAGCGTGTAGATTCGTATCAGCAATATTTATACATATGGTAAGTATGAAAGTTGTTTTTGACTGTGGCCACACTTCATTTTGGGAAAATCTGTCAAAAAATCGGCATTTTTGAACGTTTTTATGAAACCATCGCTGAAAAGTTATACGTTTCGATGATTATGATAACATTTTGTGATTTCAAATTTTCATCAACTTAATTGGAGATTTTTTTAGCTTTCTCATATGATTGTACCACATCACAAATGTATTGTTGTTTATTTTCTCTGCTGTTTCTCCTTCACTGCTGTTAATATTTTAGTGAGGAGGAAAGAAAGAGGCTTGGTAGAGCAAATATACTTTTTTCAGAAACTAAAATCAAGCACTACATATCGATTTAACTTCCTTTAAAATCACAAGGGAAATTTTCAAATTGACTGATATTTAGATCTATATAAAACATATAAAGAATCAAATACCTAACAGTTTTCAAAAATTCAAACTAAATAATTTAAGCTTCCGTGTAAGAGACGCAGAGATAGAAAGACTATTGTGGATATTTGTTTTTAATTGGTTTTCGGTTAAAGAGTTTTGTATTTCAAGAAATATAAGTATCTTAATTGGGAGCTAACAGACAATAATTTAGCTAGAATGTGTTAAAACAATTTAAACTGGGAGCAGAATAATCACGAATCTCTAAACACATCAAAGGTGGGATCAGGTGCCTTGGAGAAGTAAGCATACCCTGTCGACGTTAAAAATCTGTATTCTTGGTATATTCTCTATACATTACTATAATTGGTGTACTATCCATTTGCCCTTGCTGTTTAGAATTCCAATGTATACCAGTTCAAATGTAATCATGATTGATGTCGATCTTTTTGTGGTGTTATTCTGTATCATAAGCTGGTATACCGTGACAGTTCTAAATTGATCACATCTAATGAATTCCTCAGACCGACACGTGTTAAAGTTTCTAGAGGTGGATTCAATTAAATTTCTTATCCAAGACTTTATCCAAATCAACCATTAATATATATCAATGCTAATTTCACTTTCAGTTAATTTAATAAGACTTGTATTGACAGATATAATGTTAATGCATTAAAAATATGTTAATATTTAGATAATGTAATAAATGTTTAAGGAAGTAAACCCCTAACATATAGTCAATAAGTGCCTGTTTATTGATAAGTACATTAACCAGTTGAAATGTAAATATAAATAAAATCAATTATTTCAGTGTTGCATGTTCAAGAGGACACGAGTGACACTTAATTTACACTTTAAATCTTGTTTAATTTAAGGCAATATTTTTTTTCAAACCGTATAGTATTTTTTTAAATCAAAGAAGGATATGGAGATTATGATCAGTATTCAATATTAAAGTGCATAAAACAATACAAAACAAGAGCAGAGCAAACACGGACCTCCGAAACATCAGAGGTGGGATCAGGTGCCATGGAGGAGTGAGCATCACTTGCTGACCGTCAAACCCGCCGTGTACTCCTTGTCACGATCGGGAAAAACGGAAAAATCCGTCATCAATTCGGTGTATAAATAATGGACTTTTAATTAGTATGAAAAACGTCAGTCAGCATTTGTCTCAATGATAAATTGCATTTACTGACAAGGTCATTCTATCGACCATAGATCGTACGAAATGATGACTTTAAACGAAAATGTTGATTCTTGTTTCATCAACTTGCTTGACAATAATTTACCTCTTTTTAGAAATTGTTCATACGAGGAACATGCTCTTGCGTATCGAATCAACTGAGATATATGCTGTACACTTCATATGCAGGTGATGAAGGTATATTGCTGCATAAGTAAGGGAAGTTGACGATAGAAAAGGTAAAGTCATCACGTTTATCAGATAGCTTCGTTATTAGATTTGTTCATACGTGTGGCCAATATGAAATATGACTTTACATTTAAATTTTGATGTTGCAAAGATTCACCAGTTAAGTTTTGAGGTTTTTCTAATAAGTAACGGTTTTACAGGCAAAAAACAAAAAAACCCACGTTTAACGACAGTCTCTTCGGCTTATTGTTATTCTATGTTTAAAAAAGCTTTATCAATTCATAAATGATCATAAATCTACATCATTTGTGATTATATACATTTTGAGCATAGATGGTTTTCCATTGAGTTTGTTGAGCAAGAGTTATTCCCCATGGCCGCCATGTTGTAGGGCAACATTTCCAGATTCTTTCATTGTTGAACCAAGTTCAATTTGTTATACTGGTTACTGAGGTAAAGTTTACACCATTTTTTTAATGAAAATACAATTGTTAAAGCCTCTATTAATTCATAATCTTGAGATCGTAATGATTTTCCCTCATATATATTTCTGGCATGCATGTTTAAAATTGGTTGCTCAAAGAGGGAAATGCACTGCTTTGCCCTACAAGATTGCGGCTAACGGGAATAACTCCTAGGCAAAATACTAGTATGTCAAAGGAAAACCATCTATAATAGTAAAGTGTTCCTTAGCGTCATAGGGTGATTAAAATCTCGTCAATCTACAATTACTTTATCTCAGTTTTAGATTATTTTATAAGGAAGTTAAACCGCTTAAGTGGTGTCCAGCTTGTAGTTTCTAAAAACAGAGTATGTCATTGAATGTAATACTTGAATTGATGTTTCTTTTCTTATAAATAAATGTATACAGATAGCGATCTTCCTCGTCATAATACTACAGAATGGCCAATAGATCAGACGACAATTTACTTGACAAATGGAATGAAGAGCTGTCCGAAGTCTTAATACCAAACTCTGTATTTCTTGCTGTATGCATAGCAGTTGGAGTCGTTGGAAATGCCCTTGTGATTTTCATTTACGGATTCAAACTTCGGGGAGCAAAGGAGCGCTATTTCATCCCGATCCTTGCTCTGGCCGACCTTTTGGCGGTAACAGAGACTTCAGCGTTCAATATTTCCTACAATTTTAATCCCGTGGAATATGACCGTGAGCTTCTCTGTAAATGGGGCTGGTTCTTCGGTTACCTGACGGCGATGGTTTCCATATTTCTTCTTGTGGTGATCGCCATACAACGTTATCTCAAGATCTGCAGACCCTTTGCTAAACAGATGACGTTAAAATGGAAGAAAGTGGCGGTTGTATGTTCGTGTCTGTTGGCAGCTGTTCTCTCGGCTCCAATTCCAGTTACGTACGGGCTGGACCCCGCGTATAATGGACGTTATAACGTCACCGGAAGTGCCTGCCGTCGATTAACCCAAGAGAATCGACTTTTATCTCTCACCCACGCCATTGTGCTTAATGTATTAGTCTTTGTATTTGTTTGGGTTTTGATTCTCTTGTATACTTTGATCGGACGAAGAATATATAAACAACTTCAGCAGTGGGACAGAGGGCAAAAGCTTTCACCGATGAATATCAAAGAAAACCAGAGAGAAGATGGTACTGAAAGCTGCAATCAGAGGAATAAACCGAAAATGTTCAGAATAACTTTCATGTTTATGCTGATTTCTTTTATTTTTATCGTCAGCTTTTCGCCAAAGGTGGTTCTTTTCATCCTTGAGTGTATAGATGACAGATTCTGGGATTCGATGACCTACAGTACAAGGCTTCTGGTCAGGTTCTTTGACGTCTTGTTCATCGTCAATAACATCGCAAATCCTCTAGTGTACGCATTTCTGGACGTCAAATTTTCTCAAGAGCTTAAGAAAATATTTTGTGACTTTGACTACTCTCTTTGACTAGCCCTTTATAAACGTTAGTCACTGAAGTCTTTTTTCCCATTTCTTAATTTTCCAGTGCATAAAATTTTACCTGATGGATGCACCAAGAATAATAAAAGTAGAATCTAAACAATATTAGTTTTATTTCTCTGTATTTCTCGAAATTCAATGATTTTGCATGCATCATTCCTTATCCGTACGCTCGGGGTTGAGTCGGGTAACAATAATAGTGACAAAGGGCAAATCCGGTGAAGAACAGCAAGAGCAAAGCTACTCAGGTGAGTGACGTAGTCCATAGCTCAATGAGAACTAGTCTGTTTAAACTATTACCTTTCATTTCATCAAGTAATCTCAAAAGTTACGATCCTAGGGTTATATGGCAACACTGAAAGAAAAATCTAGTGAATTTAACTAGTGTGCCTCGTAAAGCGTTGGTCGTGATTAGTAATTTTTCATTTTACTGGTTAAGATAGTGAGTTGTGGAGCGGGGGTTGTATAGATACTTATATACCTAGTGAAAGTTACTTATATCAATGCTAAATTTACTAATCTTATCTAGTAAATATACCAATATCTGGTAAAACTACTTTTAAGGTAATGATTGTATGGACAGTAAATTTACTAGTTTTCTTCGTAACTTTAACTAGTTATTTTTTTACAGTGAAAGCACTTTGAAAAAGAATTCCAACGTGCATTAAGGAAAGATGATACAAACAAAAAAGGATGCCTCGATTGGTATATGGCTTTTGACCTAATTTCATTGCAAATGATGCAAATAATATTAATTTCTAGAATATCAAGAAATTGTAAACCTTCTGTGATATTGAAACTTCTATCCCCCTTAAACCATCCTTATTATTATATACAAATATTTTCACTTCAAATTCCATTTTGAGCAATTTTGAATAAAAAATTAAAAACTACGCGGTGAAGCTTGTTCATTTTTTTCATTGAAACATGACCCAACTTGTTATTTTCAAATCTTTTGAAAAAAGTTTGATTGTATCATCTGTTGTAAAATACAGACACTATATTGTAGGTTTTCTTTCTAAAACCAAT
Source organism: Saccostrea glomerata (assembly GCA_003671525.1). Taxonomy (NCBI): domain Eukaryota; kingdom Metazoa; phylum Mollusca; class Bivalvia; order Ostreida; family Ostreidae; genus Saccostrea; species Saccostrea glomerata. The sequence continues at coordinate 138,512 of PRKT01000467.1, forward strand.
AAATTGATCTGCCGTCATCAAGAATGATAAAACCAGTAGAAGATGCTTCATCCCACCTAGATACATAAACTTCAAATGCAGGTAATGAAGGTATACTGCTGCATAAGTTAGGTAAGTTGACGATAGAAATGTTTAAGTCATCATGTTTATCATAACGCTTTGTTGTTAAATTACCATGAACGTCTTTTTCAAGTAAAATATCCAAATATGAGAAAGATATGTCAAAGTGTCAACGTCAATACAGAGGTAATGACAGGCCAACAGGGGATGCTTACACCTTCTAGGCACCTGATCTCATCTTTGGAACTTCCGGGGGTCAGTGTTTATGCCCCATTCAGAGAATGTTAGTAGATTTCTATAGACCAATCATTGATCGTTATATTCAGCTCTTTCTCTTAAGTAATGAGAGGAATGAATTTGAGATTTTGTCCCAGAAATCTAAGTGGTTTATTTTTAATTAATATGCATTTTTAAACAAAATAAAATTCGGATATTTATACTATCATAATAATGAAATCCGTGCTGACAAGTTGATTTATGGATGTGATCATAATATGATATTTTAAACTTTTTATTCGTTAATGTCAATTTGTAGTACCATGAGGTATCGATTAACAGTAAAAACAGAAGAAAAAAATCATCTTAGGTAATCTGTTTGTATTTATGTCTGTAAAACTAACACTGATCTGATTGACATATATCATGATATAAACTTTGTTACATAATCAATAATAATGTTTGAAGTATTTGTATTTGCAAATAGATGCAAAACAGCGATAGTCCAAATGATTTTCAACATTAGTTTTCTATCATGATCTAAATAAAATAATGAGGCCACTGAATCAAATGTAGAGGGAATTGCCCAAGTGATTAAGAAGCGCATCATTGCTCCAAAAATCTTTTTTTCATTATTCTTTATTTGAGTCAAATGCTGACTGACCTTTTTTTTATAGTGTTTGTTAGTCCAATATTTATACACTTAAATTGAGGACGGATTTTTCCGTTATTTCCTGATCATGATAAGGCGCACAAGGCGGATGTGACCGGTCGGCATCGGATGCTAACTCCTCCATGGCACCTGATCCAACCTCTGATGATTCGGAGGTCCCTGTTTGGTCTGCTCCTATTTTGTATTGTTCTATGGACTTTTGATCTTTAATACTGTTCGTTATCTCCCTGTGTTTCATTCCAATGTCAAACATTGATACATTAGCTTCGTTATTAGATTACCATTAACGTCTTTTTCAAGTAAAACATCCAAGTATAAATAAAAGTTTTAAAAATCCAATCTATTCTGGAACAATTTATTAATTGATGTGCATTGGTAGAATCTTAAATAAAAACAGACATATTGCTTTTAAAGCTCAACCCACGCTATTATTTTACAAACAAGATGTTCCCTGAAATAAGATTTTCTAATAAAATTTATGTATAGCAAATATACATCACGTAATCGTGCTTAGCAAATGAATAGTATTTTCGAAATCTATACATAAATTACCATGATTCTCTTTATAAGGCAAAAAACGACCAATCTCTCTCTCTCTCTCTCTCTCTCTCTCTCTCTCTCTCTCTCTGTTCAGAAAGGCTTATTTGTCCCTTTTCCGAAATGACTGATTCGATTTTTACAACATAATGTACTTTTTAGCTCGTTAAAGAATAAGTTGTCCATAAAAGCATACACAAACGGATTTACCGCGTGATTTACAAGATAAGACAATTCAAACACTCTAGCAACCCTATATTGCTGAACAGAAAGAGTTTCCCAGAATCCAACAGTTGTACTCTCCAAAACAAAAGTGACTAGTCTTGGCAGAAAAGAAGCAATAAATATAATTGTTATAATCATAAACATAAGTGATGACTTGTACACGCTAGATCTTTTATCCGTTTGAATATTTTTTGTTGATTTATTTGGAAACGTCTTAGAGCGTTGATAGATGACTTTTCCAATTTTAAAATAGAGAATAAAAAGTATCAACGATATTATTAACACAAATAATGTGCAGACAACGCTGTGAGATAAAGAAAACATTTGTGTTTTTGATGTAAGTCTTCTACAGGCACTTCCGGTGATGTTCAGCTGGATATTGTTGATTTTCTCTAACCCAAAAGTAAAGTAACAAGGAGCGGCGATTAGGATAGCTAAAATCAAAGAAATGAACAAGGATAGCCGCTTAATGGATAGAGTCATCTGTCTCCCGAGTGGTTTACACACCTTTCGATATCGCTGTATCGAGATGACCAACAAGATGAATACTGACAAACTGGTTGTCAAAAACGCAATTACGAAACTCCATTTGCAAAACTGTTCAAATTTGAAGCTTATGGGATGAATATTTGACACAATATTTATCGATACAGAACTTATTATTGCAAGGAGATCTGCCAGAGACAATGATGGAATAAAATATCGCCCATCTTGCTTATCTCTAAGACGAACGCCGTAGATGTACAAGACGATTATGTTTCCTAAAACCCCCAAAGTCCCACATATGGCTAGGTAGATTGTGCAAGGAATGAATGCGTCAGCCATAATATTATTCCACAATTCCAGCCTGGTCTCGGTAGAATTATCAGACATTCTGAATACGCTAAAAAGGAAAAAGAAAGTACAGTTTTAATCGAAATATTTTTGAGCATTTTAAATCAGTCATGTATTAATCTTTATTATATAGGGATGCTTACTCCTCCATGGCATCTGATCCCAACTCTGATGTTTAGGAGGTATTTATGTTCTCTTCTTCAGATTTGTATTATTTGAATAATCATGAAGCTTGGATGCTGTTTGTTAATTTATTAATTTTAAGCTATGTTGTGGGCGACTTATTGTTTTATATTTAGTTAGAGGTATAATTAAGCTTCTTTAATTAAAAATGTTAACATGGCAGAAATATGCCACTGTTAACAATTGATTCCATAAATTGATTTGTAACATATTTTTCTTGCACGTTGACAAATTTATCTTGCTAAGGAAATGAAGCGCAAATTTATAATACTATTTTTCAAATATCTTAAGTTTTAAACTGTATTAGATATGAAAAAGTTATATCTTATATGAAAAAGTTATATCTTATATGTTTCATCTTGTTATAATCTAAATATTTTTCTATATAATCATATTTTATGATTTTAAATAAAACTGTTTTATTTTCTTATTTATTTGCTTTGAATGCATGAAAAAAGTCGTTATAGCGAACAGTATATTCAAGATCAAATGTACATAAAACAATACAAAATAGGAGCACAGCAAACACGGACCTCCAAAACATCGGAGGTGGGATCAGGTGTCATGGAGGAGTGAGCATCCCCTGTTAATCAGGTACCACGAATGAGTGAACATCCCTTACCAATCGATCACCCACCGTGTTCTTCTTGTCATGATCAGGAACTAACGGTAAAATCTGTCTTCAATTCAGTGTATAAATAATGGCCTAATAATTAGTATGAAAAACGTCTTTCAGCATTTGACTCAATGATAAATTGTATTTGCTGACAAGGTCATTGTATCGACCATAGAATTTACGAAATGATGACTTTAAACGAGACTGTTGATATTCTTGTTTCATCAACTTGCTTGTCAATAATTTACCTCCTTTCAGCAATTGTTTATAGTAGAGCAAGTTCTTGAGTATAGAATCGTCTGAGATATATAAATTCCATATCCAGGTGATCAAAGCATATTGCAGCTTACGTAAGGGAAGGTGACGATAGAAAAAAATAAAGTCATCACGTTTGTCATAGAGCTTGGTTGTTAGGTCACCATTACCGTCTTTTTAAGTAAAATATCCAAATATGAAACAAAAGTGTCAGCCTCTGTGGTATCTTGTATTTCAAGCTCACCAGGATATATCGTATCGACATAAGATTGGATATTACCATTGTTATTGACAATACGTCGTTGATATATCTAAATGTCGAATTAAAGGTCACAGTAAATTTTTTTTTTCATGCATAAAATTTTGCAAACGTTCTGCTTCACAAAAATACAAAAAGGGGGGCGTAATTGGTACCCATGGGAATTCCAATAGATTGTTGGAAGACATGGTCTCTAAAACAACATAGATATTGTCAATCAGTTACTCAAGCATTTTAATGTAAACTTCAGAGTACCTTTGTGTACAATCAGAATGTTTTAACAAAAGTATTTTGCAAATGATTAATTACAAGTTAAGTACGTTTAAGAGTTCCATTTTTATTGAAAAAGCAGCTGTCAATGATATCAAAAAGCCTAGACTTAAATTTAATGTGGGGAATGGTTGTGTAATAAAGTTGAAAATTCGTAAGTTTTTACAAGAGGCCCAGGGGCACATCGCTCATCTGAGCACTGTGGCTAGGAAAACCCAGTTCAGTAAAGGCCTAAGTGATCCCGATCCTTAAAGAGGGGGTATGATTTAAACAAACTTGAATATAGGAAAAACCAATTCAGTAAATGCCTAAGTGATCCCGATCCTTAAAGAGGGGGTATGATTTAAACAAACTTGAATATATGCAAACTTGAGTCTACACTTAGGGTGCTTACATATAAATGCCTATGTAAAACTTTGATCGTCCTTTGTGTCCCCAACCTAGCCCCGGTGGTCATGATTTGAACAAACTTAAATCTACACTACCTGAGGATGCTTCCACATAATTTCCATCTCTCCTGTCCCAGTGGTTATTGAGAAGATTTTTGAAAGATGCAGTAAATTGTTCAGTTATTTTCAAATATCTCCCCTTGTAATGGGTTGTGACCCTTCATTTGAACAAACTTGAATCCCCTTTACCCACGGATACTTTGTGGCAAGTTTGGTTGGAACTGGTCCAATGGTTCTTGAGAAGAAGTCGAAAATGTGAAAAGTTTACAGACAGGCAGACGGACAGACGGATGCCGGACAAAATTTGATCAGAAAAGCTCAATTGAGCCTTCGACTCAGGTGAGGAGAAAAAGTTGATTTTGGTGAAATCTTAAATTTACCAAAAGTTCCTTGAAATATTTAAGTATCCACATATTCTTGAATATATTGTTGCACAGTAAATATTCTGCTAACAAGCTTCTTTTAGAACTCCTTACTAAAATATTAACAACAAGCAGGTTTACACATTAAGAGTACCGTACAACAATATATTCGAAGAGCTTTCATCAGAAAATATCAAATATTCCAAGGAAATTTGAAATCACAAAATTTTACACAAACTAGTAAAATCAAAGTACGACCTTTCAAAACCCAATCATGACAAGGAGGACACGGTGGTGTAAGCGGTCGACAGGGGATATTCACCTCTCCATGGCACCTGAATAATGAAATAGCTTTTACCTTCTTCCGAGCTTTTGAATTATTTTTCGCCTGCGGTTGCTAAAGACGAGGAATCTGTTTATTAATTATCTTTAGAATGTGCCTTATTTATATCAAAGCATGAAAAGTAGGAGGAGCTAGTTCAATATACAATGTATATCTAAATTCAACATTTATAAAACTTATATTCTAAACATAGTGTTAAACAATATTATTTTCTCTTTATTGTTCAGAAGAGCACTTGAAACAAGGGAACCATGTGCACTCCGATATAAAAAAAAAATCTCAGAATATTATGATTATGTAATTGTTTTTTTTTTCTTTCCAATCCTAAAGGATTTATATCAGGAAGCTTATTTCGATTTATAAAAAAAGTTTACCTGGAGAAGAAAACGTTCACTAAAACAAGCTAGATTTGACTGTTTCCTTATATATCAGACTCTATGGTACATGTAACTATGATTCATTGTTTGAGGTTTGGAAGCAATAATTGTTCTGATCACTCACCAGTTTAACTAAATTGTAAATTGAAAGAAGTGTCTGTATTTAATGTAAACAATAATGTAAATTAGATTCAGTATTCAGAAATATGGAAAACTTTTAATTCCCGCACAATATGCAGTCCTTTCTGAACCTAACCCTTTTTAACAGTCATTTGATTGGTATTTAAAGGTTTAAAAAGTATTCTATGCATTTTATACAAGTTTTTAGTTAATTTGTGGTGTATTTGATTTTGTAAAGCTATGGTTTTTGTTGCCTAGATCAGCAATATGGCTCCTCTCTTCTTTTCTTTCCATCAGAGTTGCAATCGATATACCACAAAGTTAGAACTTATTCATGAAATTCAATACAGATTCCCTGGAGAGATTTGATATCGTGTTTTTAAAATTAACTTATTTTATTATCATCATTTTTCTGCTGATTGGTTTTCTTATGAATAAGGTCTGTGTAGTTTTCTTTTTTGTCTTTATTCCAAATCTAGCAATCAATGTACACATATCAACAGTGACCACCTGGCTTTAGGAACCTTAATTAAAATATTCATGATAAGAAACATTGCAGTCTAATTTAATCGGAAGTATTGTATATCTCATACCAATTGTATATCTCATGCTAATCTGTGTTTTTTTTCTTATGGTTATTATTTATTTTACTCATTTTTTTAAAAACGGCTATAATTTGTTTATTTTGCAAATGACAACTATTTGATATATTAAAATCTAAACGTTGGAAAAGTATTATTCACAATATTTTTGTTAATAATTGTTTTTATAATTAATTTTCAATTCTTTGGTTTACAGTCTCATCCCTTTGATACATGTATAACCGGACATTTGTTTTTATAATTACGAAAAATATAAATTCCTGCTTAAGTGATAGTTTCCTTGTGTACAACATCAAAGGTAAAATGTTCTATTGAGACAATCAGACGATGATACTGGCTGGAACAAGATATGGTAAATGAATAGATATCTTTTATCACTAATTAGCTGGGAATAATATACCCTTTTGTATAATTGTCACGGGAAGTTGACGAATACAAGTTATGTTTTGGGCTCATATTTTTGACAGCATATTTAAAATCTTTTTTGACCATTCATTAGACCAATCGCTAAGTTGACATAAACAAAGATAGATATTTCAAAAAATGCACCATTAAATATACGTATAATTCAAATAATATGCAACAATAATGCCATTTCGAAGCGCCCGTACTCGCCCTACCTATGGTCTTGAAAAAAAAAAACCATTTAGATATTACTGTAAGGTCACTTATTTTCGTACGGTTAAATTTTTGTCGTTAAAGTAAAAATTTTGGTTCGTGGGGATTCTTTTAGTAAATAAAAACATTTTAGTAGTTGTGTATATGATTTTTTTTAACATTTCCTGATAAACAAGAATTCATGGATCTCTTCATACCTCAAAAACAACAAAAATTAAGCCCCCAAGAAAAAAGTGATTTAACAGTATAATGTAAAATTAATTTTTTGTTTAGGTCGAATTTTGACTGCAATTTTTCACATTCCGTGATAACATTTAACGAAATATTGGGATAACGAAGAGTAAGCCATACATCGGCTTTAAAGCTGTGACCTAACTACTAGTATAATAAAACCAGAATATCAAAAAAAAGAAGGCAAAGAAAATTAGCTCATTCTTTCCCTCCTCAAGTTCCTTCCAATTATAATAAAAAAAAAATTTATAACCTAACAAAATTTGTAATCAAGAAAAATTCATATAGGACTTTAAATCTTCATCATATATGAAATATTTTCAACTTCCATTCGAAGCGCCCGTACTCGCCCTAACTATGGTCTTGAAAAAAAAACCATTTGGATATTACTGTAAGATCACATATTTTCGTAGGGTTAAATTTTTGTCGTAAAAGTAAAATATGTTGGTTCGTGGGGATTCTTTTCGTAAATAAAAACATTTTAGTAGTTGTGTTTATGATTTTTTTTTTTTTACATTTCCTGATATACAAAAATGAATGAATCTCTTCATACCTCAAAAACAACGAAAATTAATCCCCCACAAAAGTAGTTATTTAACAGTATAATGTATAATTAATTTTTTGTTAAGGTCGAATTTTGACTGCAATTTTTCACATTCCGTGATAACCTTTAACAAAATATTGGGATAACGAAGAGTTAGCTATACATCGGCTTTAAAGCTATGACCTAACTACTACATGTAGTATGATAAAACCAGAATATAAAAAAAAGGCAATGAAAATCAGCTCATTCTTTCCTTCCTCAAGTTCCTTCAAATTATAATAAACATTTTTTATAACCTAACAAAATTTGTAATCAAGAAAAATTCACATAGGACTTTAAATCAACTTCCAAAATTACATGAAAAGTACGTATATATAAAAAAAAATACGCACAGAATTTGTCCGAAATCTTATACGTGAACAGCAGAAAACACTTGCTGTTGTTTTTCAACTAGACATTTAGATATTGTCAATTAACATTTGTTATTTCCATACTTACGTCGATATAATATATCCCGGTGAGCCTGAAATAAAAGATACCACAAAGTCTGACACATCTGTTACATATGTTGATATTTTACTTGAAAAAAAACTTAATGGTTATCTCACAACCAAACTTTATAATAATTATGATGTCTTAAACTTTTCTACTGACAACAATTTCCTTTACTTTTGCATCAGTATACCTTCATGACCTGTATACAGAGTTTATATCTCTCAGCTGATTTGATACACATAAACATGCTCTAGGTATGAACAGTTTTTACAAAGAGGTAAATTAATGACAAACAAATTGATAACTATAGGTTACATAATAGATGCCTAGTAGCACGGAGCGCCCGAGATTTCCACGCCCCATGAAAACGATATAACCAGTAGTTTACGTTGTAATCCATGGTGTAAGCAATTTGTCGCATGTTTGATGACGTAAATTTTATTGAGAGTGTGAAAATGCAAAATAAAATATTTGACCTGTTTTCTGCCCCCTGTATGATATATAAAGGGGCGTGGAGAGTATTATCGAATATATCACCACAGAAAGATCAAAGAAAATCACCGTAGAAATGCGACAAAACAAAAATATCAGCATTCTTTTCGTAAGTTCAATATTCGCTATCATTATACCTCTGTGAATTTGTTCTATATAAAAATATGGCGAATAAACATGCTATCTTTTCCAAACAGCCCCTACCGTGAAATAGTTTTTATGCTATCTGCCCATGGTGAAATAGTCATCAAACTATTCACCAGCGATTTTATACGGATTGTGACGTATATATTATGACGTAACAAAAGTAAAGTCAGCATCGGTATAATAAAACACCTATTTACTGGCTATGAGGACAATAGCAAGTTTATCGTCCCCCTCGACAGCAAACTATTTCTCTCGGCTGCGCCTCGGGAAATAGTTTGCTGTCTTGGGAGACGATAAACTTGGTATTGTCCTCATAGCCAGTAAATAGGTGTATACTATGATTTTGTCAACAAATACAATTTATCATAAAATATAACTTAAAAAAGATTATTGACGTTTTTTTTTTCATTCTGTTAGGCCATTATTTACACACTGAATTACCGACGGTTTCTTCCATTTTTCCCGATCATGACAAGGAGCATCTTGCGATTATGACTGGTTGGTAGGGGATATTTATCCAGGGTATATGATCCCATCTTATTTTAAAAATAGAGTTCGTTATCTCCATATATTTTATATCTAAGTATAATAATTATTTTTGATAAAACACGTTGTGTAAGCTACAAAGATTAGAAGACATATCTTGATTATTCCTTAAGTCTGGATTTCTTTATTAATCACAGCACAAGGCATAAATTAGATCAGAAACCCCAATGTACTTTAAACTTTAGATTAAGAAATTCATATTTAATTAATTTACAATAAAAACGACAGCAGTAGGCTTTGAGGATATATATTAAATGCTCACCAAGCATTACATTAAGTAATATGAGTTTTATTTGATAGGTAAATATTGCAGTTAGAAGTTGAGTTGATTTTTTTTTCTAAATCAGAATAATTTTCTCTTTAAATTATTTGTGATTACCAAGTTTTCAATTTTAAACGGTTGCAATGTCATGTATAATATGTCATCTTGAATTAAACTAAATAAGAAAATTTAGAGCTCTAACAGATAGCACCATTCCATCTTCCAGCTAAACTGATATGATATGAACCCAAGGACTATTTGGAGTGAATAAACTGGAACCGAATTCGGTAATAGCAAGTTGTCTTGATCTAACACAAATAGCATACGGCATTTTTATCCCATCCTTTGCAGACAAGAATTTCTCTTCAATCACATGACCTTCATCTGAGAGTGTTTGAACGTCATTATTATCAAAACAAACGTAGATTTTACCCATTTTATCCGAAGCTACACCCCAGGGTGCAGCATTCGGAGTATGCGTCCATTGTACCTGTCCCTCTGAATTCATGCAAATCACACGACGTAATTCATTATCACTGACTACAATTAATCCGTCACGTGTCACGGTGAGATATCGAGGGTCACGTAAAATACGAGACCTCTCTATCGAGGTCTGAACACGGCCGACCCTGTTGATAATATCAATACATTTTGCTCCCCTAAAACTGCATGTAACAAAGTTAGTCCTTTGGTGTAAGCAAATAACATCATACGGTTTATTCGTTCGAATCGTTTCCTTTATAGCTAGCTCCTGGTCGGTACTTATTATAACAATTTGCTTCTTCTCAGGCTGGGATATAGCTACCTCTGTAGGGTTGTCCATCAATGTGATACTCGCTGGTCCTTCTATGGGTAAGGTTTCGTGAGTGGTGAATGTTCCTGCAATGCTGCATTTTCGTAACATGTTGTTGTACGAATCAATGACTAGCACATGATACCCTATGAAAACTATTCCATTCAAATGCCATGTTGTGGTGTCTTCTTGTGGATTTTTAACATTTATTACCGATTTACTTTTACTTCGAGTCTGACCTTGATGGTTTCGAGTCCTATGTCCTCGAACTGTTGAGGTTGACATCCTATGGTTCCCAGGGTTTGGGTTCTGGGAAGGCAGTGTTGAGGGCGATATCGCGGCGTTATACTCCAAGTCATTATTTCCAGAGTTTATCTGTTGTTGATGGTCTCTTCGATTTGGATATTTGACTTTGAGCGAAGCTAGAGGTGGAGGGTTGTTTAGGAACCTAGAAAATGTAGCATGATCGGACATTTCGATATATCGAGGGTTTCTCTGTGTGGCGGAGGCTAACGAGCGATCATATTCACTGGCTTGAGACTCTATTCTTCGATATGTGTTAAGGATATCTAGAGTTGAATTCGTGCTAAGGATATTATCAAATGTTAGTTTTGTGTCTTGTATTTTATCATACAGTACCGCTAGCTGGCGAGATTCCGAAGGTAATTCTTGTCCCGCAAATGCAATTTCTTGACGTAAATCTTCCGCATTTTGAAAACAAAGTTGCGAGAAACGGTTTATATTTGACTCTATTTCTGTCAAACTTTCCATTGCTCTACTTTTGGCTTGTTGTAAACTATTGTGCTCTGGGGAACCATATTGCGCCAACTGTTGAGCACGAAAAATTAAATTTTGAAATCGAACATGTAAAGAATTTGCCTTTGGTTGAAGTTTAGTCACTGCCTCTTCAAAGGAAAGACAATCACATCTTCTTGTTCTATGGTTATCAATTGCACATTGAGCACAAACGAGTTCATTGCATCCAATACAAAAGTATTCCATTAAACGTCCATTGTGGACTGCGCATGTCTGGAAATTGTGAGAGGTTCCAGAAGAGGGAGGTCCAGGTCCTCGATTGATTGGTTGGCTATTTATAGCCGCCTGAGGTCCACCTCTTTCTTGTTCATTGACGATGGATAGAAGATTTAAAGCAAACTGATCCACAGGAAAAGAAGAGGCCCACTCCCGTGTGTGAATACTGGATCCCGGTCCGCTGACGAAGCCCCGGTCTATTGGACATTTTAGGGTTCGTGCATTAGGACTGACGACGGTTTGTTGGATGTAGTCGGAGAGACATTGTCTACAGAAGGAGTGACCACAGGGGAGAAGCCGAGGGTCGGTATAGCGTCCCAGACAGATACTACAGATCAGGTAGTCGTTCTCTATGTTCTGTACCACGCGCTGCGTCATCCTAAAAGTCAATCATAAAACAAGCATAAACTATCAATCTACACCAGGAAAATTAAGATGCCTATTTTGTCATGAAACATGTCAAAATAGTTATTTCATTAAAAGCTACAGTTTGTTTATTTTTATACTATTGACTGGATTTTACTAAACAAGTTTGAATCAAAGGTAAAAATTAATTTGATATGATACTAGTATACAAATAAACTGTGTACATTACCTTGTTTTTTCATTCCATTGTCTAGATACCTTTAATGCTTAGCCGCCATTGTAAATCCGTTAAGCTTTTGTCTTTCATGTACGAACAGGTACCTTGTATGTCAAAATGAATAGCAATTTAAATCCACATGTACGTGACATAGATTACAAAAGGGGATATTTTCACGCGGTGTTTACCGCATTTATCGATTGACAATTTGTCGTTCGAACGCTCATTGTCAGGATTGTTTAAACTTCCAATCTCATTCACAAAGAATTTCTTTTCCCTATCCATAGCTTATCAAAATTTCCGGAAACCGGTATTTAGAGTCTTTAAGAGAAACTACTACATTGTACTTAGAAGTAGAATCTAAATACCTAAAAATATTTTTTTATTGAAAATTGCTTATTTTATATATGATATCCTTAAATAAGTGAAATTCTCTTAAAATGGAATAAAAATGATATATTTTCACTTCCGTCATGATTACAGAGGGACAATACTCGAATAATTGTTTACTTTTTACATATTTTAATAATTGATTTTATACTTTTTACTTGTACATGAGTGATGCACTATAAGCGATGAAATTAGTAAAATACCATTGTAGTTATCTGAAATTGAATAAAGAAATAAATCCCAAAGTTTGTCAAATGTTATGTATCGTAGTGAAATCGCTATATAAAGGGTTAAAATAAATACAGCCCAATTGTATAGAATTTATACAGTATACCTGTTTAGCTCTCTGTAAAAGTGTAATGAAATACACCAATTAAACTAGTTTTGATCTCTTTATGTTAAAATTATGTTCCTTTGTTTTTCTAGCCTTATTTTAGAATGTTTCAAATTAACCTCTTAAACATCTTCATTTAGATACTTGGTATAAAATATGAACACTACAACATCATAAGTTTATTACACGTGTATTTGGATAAAAACATTTTTGAGAAAAAAGTTAAATAAAGAAAGTTATGTTTTCATGCAGTGAGTATACAAAATCAAACAAAGATATTTTACACGTTTGTTTCGTTTGTATCCCGTGTGGTTCGTTCACTGAGACTTGATTGTGTCGATTCAGAGGTGTTACAGCACCTTAACACTTTTCTCAACTTTCCTGAAAATACTTCATCCATAAATGCATATATGAAAGCATTTACGATGTGATTGACGAGGAAAAATGTGGACAGAAATCTGTGTAGAAGAGTTTCAGTTTCTTCTGAACTTTTATTGTTGATGGAGATTGCAGTGGGGATATAGGAAAAAAGAAAGATAATCGTGATGATCATAAACATTAATGTGGTCTTAAAAAATCTGACCGGGCGCGTGGTTTTGCTAAATTGAGCTTCTGCAAAATTGACTCTTGTCTTCCAGTTTCGATACATAAAGATCCCAATAAGTACATAGCACATGATCATTACTACACAGCTGGCAAGAGTGTATAGGCATAAAATTATGGTATGAATGAGATAAAATGTTGGAAGCTTTTCGGAATTGAAGCCACATTGTTTGCCGGTAATATTTTGAGTGTTGTTTTCAGCGTCTTGTAAATCCCATGTAAAAATGAACAGAACATTCAGTAAAAGAGATACACAAAATGAAACTAGCGCAGAAATTTTTAACCGAGATCGTGAAATTGGCAGGTTGTTTGGTCTGCACATTTTTCGGTAACGTTGGAAGGCGATAAGTACAAGTAAAGTCATGGACCAAATCGTGAAAGATCCGCTCAGAAAACTGCCAAAGGAACACAAAGCTTGACTGGTATACGTCACTGGATAAATGTTGTTATAAATAGAAAGTCCAGCGGTCACTAAAACAGTTAGAAGATCTGCAGCGGCTAAATAAGGCACAAAGAACCGACCAATATATTTTTTCCGAGGTAGAGTACGATAGACTATAAGAACGACGGAATTTCCAAACACTCCGACGACACCACAAACCGCTAGGAAAATCGTATTTGGTAAAAATAACATCTGTATTTCATCATTCCATATACTGAGTTTTCTCCCATCGTCCATTTGAGCAGTTGAGTTTGCCATGAAACAAAATATTGGTCGAAAAATCCTGAATTCTCTTTACATCTTTTATACTCTCTGGAAATTCTATCATGGAGAAAGTTTCCGTGCAAGTTTTCCTTATCAGAATTCCCTACGAACCGTAACTAAATTTGATATAAGCAAAGTTCCAAGACATGGTCGTCAAGGTTCAGAGAGAAAATATTTTTGGTCTTAATGCATGCCAAAGGACTTTTTTTTTAGTTATTGAATACATGGAAAACACACTTTTTGCAACTTAAATAATCATAAAGATGGGATTAAAAGCTATAAATAATTCCACAAATACTTGCATGAAAAAGGGAAAAATGTCTAAAATAACGTATTCTTGTGGAAGGATATCAGTGATTTACTTTGCTTCCTTATATTTTTCCACGAAAAACAAATTTGCAACCATATATGCACTGAAAATTTCACAATCTAAATATGAAAAAGTTAAAGATAACAAAAGGTAATCGACCTAAAATATATTCTTCAAAACTACTTTGCAAAGGACATGAAACAATGACCCATGGAAATTTCACTATTGCCAGATAAGTTAATGTTACATGATCTTTAACAATCACCGTTTGGGGTCGACATTTCGTAAATTCTATGGTGATTTTGCTGAGCTTATTTGCAAATACACTGTGTAACCTTTTATTCGGTTGTATTTTGGTTAACCTATTTCATTCCATTTCTTAGATGAAGGATGTGGAGATAACGAACAGTATTCAATCTCAAAGTCCATTAAACAATATACAAAATAAGAGCAGAGCAATCACGGACCTCCGAAACATCAGAGGTGGGATCAGGTGCCATGGAGGAGTGAGCATCCCCGGCCGACCGGTCACACCCGCCGTGTGCTCGTTGTCATGATCAGGAAATAACGAAAAAAATCCGTCGTCAATTCAGTGTATAAATAATGGACTAACAATTGGTATGAAAAACGTCAGTCAGCATTTGACTCAATGATAAATTGTATTTGCTGACTATGTCATTGTATCGACCATAGAACTTACGAAATGATGACTTTAAACGAGACTGCTGACATTCTTATTTCATCAACTTGTTTGTCAATAAATTACCTCGTTTTAGAAATTGTTCATATGTAGAGTATGCTCTTGCGTATCGAATCAGCTTAGATACATAAACTTCAAATGCAGGTAATGAAGGTATACTGCTGCATAAGTTAGGTAAGTTGACGATAGAAATGTTTAGGTCATCATGTTTATCATAACGCTTTGTTGTTAAATTACCATGAACGTCTTTTTCAAGTAAAATATCCAAATATGAGAAAGATATGTCAAAGTGTCAACGTCAATACAGAGGTAATGACAGGCCAACAGGGGAGGCTTACACCTTCTAGGCACCTGATCTCATCTTTGGAACTTCCGGGGGTCAGTGTTTATGTCCCATTCAGAGAATGTTAGTAGATTTCTATAGACCAATCATTGATCGTTATATTCAGCTCCTTCTCTTAAGTAGTAAGAGGAATGAATTTGAGATTTTGTCCCAGAAATCTAAGTGGTTTATTTTTAATTAATATGCATTTTAAACAAAATAAAATTCGGATATTTATACTATCATAATACGGAAATCCGTGCTGACAAGTTGATTTATGGATGTGATCATAATATGATATTTTAAACTTTTTATTCGTTAATGTCAATTTGTAGTACCATGGGGTATCGATTAACAATAAAAACAGAAGAAAAAAATCATCTTAGGTAATCTGTTTGTATTTATGTCTGTAAAACTAACACTGATCTGATTGACATATATCATGATATAAACTTTGTTACATAATCAATAATAATGTTTGAAGTATTTGTATTTGCAAATAGATGCAAAACAGCGATAGTCCAAATGATTTTCAACATTAGTTTTCTATCATGATCTAAATAAAATAATGAGGCCACTGAATCAAATGTAGAGGGAATTGCCCAAGTGATTAAGAAGCGCATCATTGCTCCAAAAATCTTTTTTTCATTATTCTTTATTTGAGTCAAATGCTGACTGACCTTTTTTTTATAGTGTTTGTTAGTCCAATATTTATACACTTAAATTGAGGACGGATTTTTCCGTTATTTCCTGATCATGATAAGGCGCACAAGGCGGATGTGACCGGTCGGCATCGGATGCTAACTCCTCCATGGCACCTGATCCAACCTCTGATGATTCGGAGGTCCCCGTTTGGTCTGCTCCTATTTTGTATTGTTCTATGGACTTTTGATCTTTAATACTGTTCGTTATCTCCCTGTGTTTCATTCCAATGTCAAACATTGATACAATATATTCATTTTTATACCTTTTTTAGGTTTAAAACTAGGTGTATACCGGATCATTAGATTTTTTTTAAATCAGAGAAAAGATAATTAAAATGAAAGATTACACAGGATATAGTCGTTTTATAACTTTTCTTCTTAGAAATACGAAGAGTGAAAAACTAATTACATTGTTTCTTAAAGAAACTAAAGCGGAAGTGAATAAATATAGCTGAAGCCTTCCGTGCCGTGACCGTGCAATCACTGGATCCTCCGGCCGGAAGCTCTCAATTTATAATCTCATTTTGTGATCAGCTGAAACCCAGCACGAGTGTTATAGAGGAACAGATATACAAAACATTTTCTGAATGAAACCAGAATTTCATTATCCAGGATATTAAGTTATGAGGAAGGATGCAGATATTATATATTTGATTAGCTTAATATATTTCCACACAATCTAATTTAGAGATTGATTCTATTATAGTACCAGAAAATGCTCCAACAAGGAAGTCGGTATCTTGTCACATTGACCTTCGTATTAATTAAGTAGGCGGAACAATGCCTTGTCAAATTTAGCTGAAATAAAAAAACAAACCAAAAGACTAACAATTTGTATGAAGCAGTCAGTCAAAATCCGACTTATGATAGGCTTTATATGCTTTTAGGTCACTACAATGAGGCCATCTTTTAAAAAAAGGTTGCTCCCTCCAAATCGACTGACTAAAAAATGCACTTTTTTACATTCTAAGAGTTAGACACAATATTTTTTTCTTTTTATTCCTCCTATCCCGTCAACAAATATTTTGGAATTTTCTGAGAAAAAAAAGAGCCAAAATTTTACTCATTCAATTATCCAGAAATGAAAAAAAAGATATATTTCATGATCAGTGCGTAATGGTCCCTGCTGAAAAAACAGGTAACAATATTGTCTTTATTTGTACATTACATGTTTAAGGTTTAGTTCTTCTTATATTCATCGCCCCCTTTTTAAGGAGAAAAAATCGACAATAATATAATTTTGCGTCAATCATAGCTTATAAAAAGTTCCTCCATCGCAAATATGAACAACAGAAGATTATAAATATTCTTTTTCTCTATTCTTAAAATAGTTAAATATAATTTTGCAATAGAAATTTCCGACATCAAAGTTGCAGTTTATATTGCTTTAAATAATACCATATATTTGAATGTACAGAGATCTTTCTTCTGAAACAATTTAACTTTTTTTTAATCAAATTGTTTTAATCTAATTGAACATAAAATTACATACAAATCTATCATATATAACACATTTAACGGCAAAATAAAATTCTCAAAAATGCAGCTCAAATTGCTTTTTAATACCAGAGATGAAATCAGTTGTGTAGTAGAGTATCAGTCACAGTGGAACCCCTATAAAACTAGAGGGAGGATCAGGGTCCTAAGAAAAATGGGCGTTCCCTGTTACTCCTAAAAACAAAGCTGGGATCGGAAGCCTCAAAGGTGTAAGTATCCCTTTGTCGACTGATCACACCCACGTCTAGGAGAACAATGCAGCTGATTGTGGATAACATGTACATGTATAGATATATTAATGTATGAGTAAGGGAAGTAGAAGACGGAAAAATCAGTCATCACATTTGTCATACAACTTGTTAGTTGGCAATTAACAAAACATCTTTTATTTCGAGTTCATTAGGATATACATGCATCAATTCGATCAATGGATGAAACTGACTTTTGTTTATTGATAGATTGTATATTGTTTAACGCCCCTCTCAGAATTTTTCACTCATCTAATTGATAGAAATATCGTCGATAAATCTAAATTTCGATGTGAAGGGCACATTTTAAATTTTCTCACTTCAGGTTTACGTTTCTGAATAGGCTTTGCTTCAGCGGAATATAAAAAGTACACAAAAAAAGTGTCCTTTTAAGTTAAAAAAATTAGTTGAAAGTCTAGTTTTCCAAAAACTTCATTGATATTATAACTTTCTCAGCTTCAGTAAAATTCACTTTAAATGTATTTAGTACAATATTTCATAATCTATCTTATTTTACATCTAATGACTCTACAAGGGTACACATAAAACAATCTGCTTCGTGCATACAGTTTTTAAAATAATCTTTAAATTTTCCCTCGAGTTTATTTTCTTTCAAAATCATTTGAAATTTCACTATCAATCCGCATTCCAAAACGGTGGTCATTTAAATAACCTTTGTTTTGAAGACTGATATTTTCGGGCAAATTTCTTCTGAAAACAATCAGAAATTTTATGTTGTAGTATCTTGTTCGTTACGATCACTGTTTTCGGAACTTCCTTGAAATTTATCTTTGACACAACAAAATATTCTCTTCAACTCCCTAGAAAAGATCATATCCATAAAAGCATATACAATGGGATTGGCGAAGTGGTTTACCACAAAGAAGGTTGTGAGGAACCTCCAATGAAGGGACACAGTGGAGAAGTCGGGCATGCTCTCCACAATCATCTTAATCCCTGTCGGTATGTATGATATAATAAAGATAATAGTTATAATCATAAACATCAGTGTTGTCTTCGACATTCTTGTAATTTTGGTCTTTCTACTGCCTCGGATTTCCAGAGAATATTTTTGAGCCCTCTTGTGTCGGTAAATGGCTTTTCCAATGAGTCCGTACAAAATAATGAGTATTGAACAACTGAGCAGGGCGAAGACGGACAGAATAACACTGTGTACGATTGATAAAACGGGACTCTCCTCGGATAGACGTTCGCATGTCTTCCCCGTAATGTTCAAATGCTGTAACTCTACGTCTCTCAATCCAACTGTAAAAATGAAAATTACATTCAAGAGGAAGGAGATAACTAGCGAGAACACCAAGGCCAGTTTTTTCTGGCATCTTGTCATGTGAGTATCCATTGGTTTGCATATCTTTTGGTAGCGCTGAAAGGCAATGAGAATTAGAATGCAAATGGACCAAACCGAAAAAAATCCCACAAGAAAACTCCCTCCCGTGCACACCTCCCTGCTTTTGTAATTTACGGGATTGACATTTATCGAGATATTCAGCCCAACCGCCACTAGCATCACTACCAAATCAGCAGCAGCTAGATAAGGGACGAAGAAGCGCCCCTCGTATTTCCTTCGAAGACGCCCGCCATAAACATACAGCACGCACGAGTTCCCGACGACACCGATGATGCAACTAAAAACCAGAAATATGGTGTTCGAAAGAAAGGCTAACGACATCTCATTGTTCCATTCTTCTAGTCTGAACTCCTCATTAATTTGACTGGTAACGTTATCCATACTTGTCCATGAAAGCAAAGACGACAAGACTTTCTTGTTTATCAATCTTTACTTTGCTTGGTCATGATTAACATTTGCGGTTGAAGTACCAGACGACATATTTTGTTGTTGTACACACACTGTCTGATCAGGAGGACAATCGGGGAATCAGTGGAGGCTGATGAATCGCGTACACCAGGCGAGGAAATGCGTGACGGAAGCTCAATAGATATACAGCACTCTGTATGTCACTCGGATGCTATTATTTTTTAAATCTTATCTATACTTATAACACTTATAACTACACTTGTATTGTGGAGCAATTTCCTGTAAAACCGATGCTGAAAATGTTATTCTTAACAAGGTAGTGTCTCTATACACTGGGTTTCTTAATGCATTTTACATTTACGAACACAAAACATAAATGCTGGGAATAATACGAAACAAGTTCTGCTTTCTCAATTGATTAAAATAAAAATGCCGCTTTTAGAGTAGTAAACACCGATGGAGAGCAATTGGAAGTGATGTATTCCTATATTTACTTAGTACCGTAAAACAAATTTTTAGCGACCATCTAATTAAGTTTATCATAAATCTTTGTTGTTAGGTTACCATTAAAGTCTTTTTTAATTGAAGTATCCAAAAATGAAACAATTGTGTAAGACACTGTGGTATGTTTTATTTCAAGCTCTGTGGCAACGCACTTTGAAAAAATTACGCACTTTGAAAAAATTTTTCAAAGTGCGTTAAAATTGGGACAAAATCAACGCACTTTGAAAAATTTTTTCAAAGTGCGTTAAATTTGGGACCAACTCAACGCACTTTGAAATTTTTTTTCAAAGTGCGTAAAGAGTTTACATCAATATATTTTACCATGGAGACACCAATGCACTTTGAAAAAAAAATATTTTAGTCATCGAAAGATTTTATTTGTTACTTATCTTTCAAAAAACTAAGCCTAACCCTAACCTCAAAAATGAATTGATTTACTCCCGTCGATTAGAGAAGAAGACGGGTATAAGATCCCTCAGTCCAAATCTTTATCTTTCCGATACATAGGTGTCGGTAACAAACGGGGGAGGGGAGCAATAAACCTAAAAAGGGTACGGTGCATTTTCAATGCTTATACGATGTATATATCTTTCCAAAATAAGTGGGGAGCTTAGCCCTCCATCCCCTCCCCTGGCCCTTCGCCCAGTCTCGATGTCTATGCTTTACTCAAAGCATTCATATAATTATGTATTTACCTAACGGGTATGACGTTGAAAAACTTTCAATAATAAATGAGTTAATTAAAACAGATGAAAACTATAAATTTTTAAGTACAGTAAAACGTATGAGAGAGAAAGAATTTTCATAGTTTTGAACAATCAAATTGGCCCCTTTTTATTATGATAAATGCTAAGTTGCTTGAAGTTGTCCTCTATAAGTGCCCCCTATACACCTTTACATCTACTTATCGAAGACTAGAATTGAAAAAAAAGAAGCGAATTAATGAACTTAAACAATCGTCACTCTTTTTTTTCAAGACCCTTTTATTTTCCATTTTATTTTATCAAAACCTTAAATATTTAAAACGTCAATATCTTACGTCCTACAGTGACTTTATCATAAAAAAGTAATCAAACCAGGATCTGTTTTTTATCACACCGATTATTTGAAGGAATATTGATCAATCTTTACATTTTTTTCAAAGTGCGTTAATATGGTCGATATTAACGCACTTTGAAAAAAAAATATTTTTTTCAAAGTGCGTTAGCTTGGTCCCAAATTTTAACGCACTTTGAAATGTTTTTTCAAAGTGCGTAATTTTTCAAAGTGCGTTGTAACAAAGCTCACTTGGACATATCGGGTCAACATATGAATGGAAATAACTATAATTGTTAATTGATCAGGGAGAGGGCTAAAATAGGCTTTGCCTGCTGCCCAATCCATTCACTTATGTGAATAAAATTTTGTATAAAATTTTTTTTTTAATTGATGATACGTCGTCAATATATCAAAAGTCTTGTTGAATGTCACAGCCAGTGTTTTTCTTTTTTCTAGGAGCTTTTGAATAAATTTTGCTTAATGTGAATACCCGTATAAGTAGAATTTTTAGCAAGGATTTAATTATGGCATTATCAGCGAGTGCTGACATTGCTAAAATTAAATATCGCTAAAAATTAATTGCGTATTATTTGTAATAGCTTCTTAAGTTAGCATTTTAAAATCACTAAAATTACTTCTCGGAAAAAATAAAATATTATATTTTAGGTAGAAATCGCTAAATTTGTGTCTCGCTAAAATTTCCACTTATACGGTACAAAAATAGGTCCGTTAATAATGGGGGGTAATTGGTGCCCATGGGAATTTCCAAAGAATGTTGGAAGACCTAATCTCCAAAAATTACAAAGATATTGTCAATCAGAAAAAACATGCATCCTTTATCAAAAACTGAAGAGTACTTTTATTTACAATCATAAAACTGAAAAAAAATCATTAATATTTTCGTTAATGATCAGTTATAATTAGTATAAGAGTTCCATTCTTATTGAAAAAGTAGTCATCTATGATGTCATATCTTCGCAAGCCTTCGCCCGCGTGGCACAGTGGTTAGAGCATCTGCTCGCAGGCTCGAATCCCTCTGTGGGACGCGGAAACCGGACCTTCGGATGAGAACGTATAAACCGAGGCCCCGTGTCGCAGTAGGTGCTTGCACAAAAAAGATCCCTCCCTTCTCAATGGCCCTAAGTGCCGAGTATAGGACAAATTTTGCATGATTGAATACTTCATATTCTCCTTGTGTAATGTGTTGAAAAGTCGTACATTTTGATGATATTAATTCTGGATAAAAATTTGTTATTTTATTTTTTAAAAAAGATAATTGGAGATTTTTTTTATATTTTCACATCTTACATGTATATAAACTACTCCTCGAATAAACTGTTGCATAGTTAAAATGTTTACTGTGGTTTCAATATTCGTTGAGCACCAATTTTCGAGGAATTCGTTGTTGAGCAGATCCACGAAATTGAATGTTCATTGAATTGAGAAATGTGTTATTCATTTGTATAGACAATGTTCTTTGTCCTGGAAATTACGTTTCCTTGAAAAAGTCTGTTTTAGAAAATCCTAGAAAAATGATGGTAACGAAAATTGATGAAACCACAGTAGTATAAAATTGGAATATTATGAAAGTAACTTACTAGTTTTTTTTCATAATGAGCGGAGTCATAAGAAATGATAACTACTCTAAGCATGATAATGGAACGGGGAAAATGATAATGGTGTGACGAGCAAAGATAATAATAATATTTATAACAAAGATATTATACATTTAGAATGTATTTTAATGCATAGGGAAAGTAAAGATTAATACGTATAAAAATAGTAAGAAAGAAAGTTAAAAATGATGTTAAAAAATAATATAGTGTTATGTAGATATTATTAAAATAGTTGAAGGACTTACACAGATGAATTGAACAATAGCATTGTGTTTTGTTTGATTTTGGAAAATTACATGCTGTTACTAACAATGAGTATTTCATGCATGTGGAAATTACTTTGCGGATGTTAAAACTTAACTAAACATCCGCCAATGCTGAAGAGACCTCACGATTTAAAAAAAAAGTAATTTCTAATCAGAAATAAGCATCTAGGATAAAAAAAATCTGATTATACGTTCATCCTAAAAAAAATAAAGACGTCAATGCAATGGCATCCAATGTATGGAACAATTATGTAAGGGTTAATGTACAAAAATGAATCTTCACTTCATGAAAAGAAAAATAGCAGAGGTCTTAAAGGAACCTCAATTTGTCTAAAAACGCCCATCGAGGAACTTATAGGATACGATGGTAAGAAAAGACAATCCCTTAAACCCCTGTCACACCAGGGCTGCGTCCTTACGGTGACTGCACGGCGTCCTCAAAAAATGCAAAACGCCGAGGTGATCGCAGTAGAGTCTCCTACAGCGCCATGACAACGCGGCGAGATCTCCACTGAACGCCGTGGGGTCGCGTAGGGTCTACTAGATCGCCAGCACAAAGTACGCCTCGTGTGATCGCTAGAAAGCAAGGGATCTGGGGGCAGCCAAGCCGGTCCGTGGGGAGGGGTGAGGGGCAATCTTTTAACTTTTGATTTATTCTTTAAAATGCTTTCTATATAATAATGTTCACTTTTCGGAATTAAAATTCTATTGGGGCATTTGCCTCAATGGTAGTTACAGCCTTCCATTCGCTTCCCTTCTGAATTAATACCACGCAGTTCCAGCGGCATGTAATGATACAACCTTCTCATAGTGATACGAAGTTATTGCTTGTGTACCTTGGTTATATGCTTTTCTTCGATTAAACACAAATCAATCCAATATAGGTTAAAATAATGGAATCTACAAGAAACGTTTGTAAAACGTTATTTTACTGAGGATAGCTATCTATTGTAAAACTCTTTATGACGTTCTAGTTCCAAAAGAAAAGCAAAACATGCCTTTAAAAAATATTGCACTGTTCATCGAGATTATCTCAAATTTCGACACTGAATAATGTTACATGTTCTTTTGAAATATAATTGGAATTTGCACGATTCCGTTTTCTTTTAATTTACGACCGCACACGTTGCTATTTACCACAATAAATGAATTACACAGTGTTGTTCTTTGTTTAAAATTCCAGGTAGCTAGGGAGAATGTCACGAAGACTTGTCGACAAGATGCTCCCGATCATAAGATTAATTACAGCACAAAGAACCTTTTTCCAGGAAACCATGAATTATGTACAGACAGTTATGATTTAACACTGCAAGAGAAATAACTCGCATTTTAATTTTCTTCAAAGCATTTTCATGGTGGGTTTATCTGTTAAAGGGTATACATAATTTTCGACTAATGCCACTTCATTATCATATAATATATCGCAATAGTATTATATAAAATAATATGAATGATAAACTATCATTTAACTGATATATATTAAGCATAAACCACATGGTTCTAGGGTGACATCACTGGCACTGTGATTAATTTTTTAACCCATAGAACTAGTATAACACGGTTATTATTAAACTAAGGGCTAAAATTCTATTTCCGAAACAATTAAGTGCCCGTGAGTGACGTACTAGAATAATTGCCCCAAGGTAACAGGAAAGCCCCGGAGTGTTCCGTATATATTCGTACATGTAGATAAATCTCCAAGGATGAAAAGAAATATCTCAGTGTCAGGTAATCAATATGAAAATAATCAAGAGATGTTTGTGAAACACTTACCCCCCTGGTGTTAACCGTCTGTTGGTCTGTCTGTTGGCGGGGTTAACTGTCTGTTGGCGGGGTTAACCGTCTGTCGGTCTGTCTGTTGGCGGGGTTAACCGTCTGTCTGTTGGCGGAGAAAAAAGTCTCTCGGTTTGTTTGTTGTCGGAGTTAAAAGTCTGACTGTCTGTCTGTTGTCGGAGTTAACCTTCTGTCGGTCTGTCTGTTGGCGGGGTTAACAGTTTGTCGGTCTGTCTGTTGTCGTACTCCAGCATGCTAGAGGTTCACGGCGAGATACTTTTGACTTGGCGCCGCGTAACCTCTAGCATCCGTTGTAAAAATTCTCGCTGCTGAAACCCAAGTGGAAATAAATTATTTAATTTTAAAAAAAAAGCTTTGTTTATTACCGAATGGTACGAATAGTAAAATACTCAATATTTACGATAAAACCTATGCATAAAACAATGTTTATGTCTCGTATTAGCAATAAATCCATTATTTTTTAAATCGAAGCAGAAATTTAAACAAGTCGTCTGTTTAAAATTCGGGAATGGAATGCAGAAAATCTTACGAAACGAAACTAGTTTAACGAAACGAAAATTTCGTTTTCTGACTAGTAATCTGCAAAATTAATGTGAAGTCAAATTGAAAGTTCTTCTGGTTACAAATTGGAATAATGACACCTTTCATTACCGTCTTCCTTGGAAGACGGTATTATATAGTTGAAGTTTTTTTTACAGTCTTCGGACTTTGCACTTCCTCTCTTTTGTGATTGGTAGAAATTGCATGATGAGAAAATTTTCAATTATTTCATTGGTTGAAATGCTGTTCAAGGCAAGGGAGATAACTTTCTGATGATCTAATTTTCGTACGACTTAACAATTTTGCAAGGTTTTCAATCTTAAAAAAAAATTACAAAACGAAACAACAAAATCAGCAGTTATTAATTCTAAATAACATTATATTTTAGCTTAAAAAGGTCTCTTTAATTTCATTAATATGTTTTACGGTGTGACCGTTGGGGCGAGCGCAGTTTATTCACTATCATAAATCTACACATGTACTGTCCACAGGCCTTCAGATCGCTTTGATCTTACCGACATGTATAAAAAAAACAAGGTATGGAACTCCTACACGAGGGTACCCAACTTTGCTGAATAAAAAAATATTTAATCAAAAGACATAAAATTCTTTTTTCTTTATGTTTAAATTCATAAATAAACAATCTACCTTATTACCAATTTTTATTCCGAAACTCCGTATACTTCCCGAGATATGCAGAGATGAAATAAAAAATTGACCTATTTTTTTTTACTCGACATTAGCTTGGGCCCCTGACCATGCACATGTGCACAGCCTAAGTTTGAACTGCAACAAATAATTGCGTCGTATGTACATTATGTAATAGTATTTTCAAGTAGAATTTTTTACCTTAGTTCGTAAATTTAAGTTTCTAAACTGTCCTTCCGACTAAAAATCTTCAAAAGCGTCTGCTTTTACAGCTTCTTTGCCCCGTCTACAGTTGTAAAACTAATGCAAGAGATAGTAAAAAAGATTTGATTGTAAAACTAAAATCTGCAATTAAGAAATCAGATAAGATGCTATTCTGTGAAAGACTTTCCGCAGAAAAGGAAAAGGTGCAGGTTGATGATACCCCTGGCCCAAGTAAAAAACTGCTGCTAGAGGAACGAGTGGATTTGAAATCCTCTGCTAGTGCTACGTCATGCTCAGTTTGTCAGAAAGTAGATGGTCACAAAGACTGGATTCATTGTGTTATTTGTGATACCTGGATACATAGAAACTGTGCTGGACTGGGTAATTATTTTAAGTGGAAATCTGCTTCTAAAAACTGTTCCAAGTTTTCCTGTCTGAACTGCAAAAACATTTAATATCAATTAACCATGTACATGTCGTTGAATTTGATTGAAATGGTGAATTCAGAAGCCGTGAGGGATCAAATTCTTAGGCCATTTTTGACTGAAATCAGCAAGGTTTTTTATTATTATTATTATTATTAATTATGTATAAGTATAATCCTAATAAAACACTTGATATTACGACCTGCTAGAGAAATTGTCACATACAATTTTTATATGTCTCCAGTAGTAGTTTGGTACAAAAAAATTTTTTTATTAAATATAAGACATGGTAAAATCATTCATTATTTATTTCATGCCCATAGGAAGTTATTTTAATTTTGTGTATTTGTGTTTGGGGCCAATGTAAACTTGACAAGCAGTAAAAAAAAAAAGAGTGTGTATGTTGGAGGGGGTGGGGTCATCAGTTGTTATTATTGTCTGTTCATAAAAAATATTAACCCATAATATGATTCGTTCAGGACTATTATATAAAATATACTGACAATATTTTAGTGCCACTATCAGTTCCAATAGGTTTATTTATTATGAGTTTACTTGTTTACAGAAAAAAAGGATTTTTTTAAGGATCTGTAGGGGGTGAAATTTTTAATTTTAAACCCCATTTCCAATGCTGAAAAGCAGGGTTTTCCCAATTTCTGCTTAAAAAGTCCAAAAACAATGAACAAGTTTAAGTTTAAGCAATAGGTAAACCTTTTTTCATATTAAAAGCCAAAATGAGCATAACATTGTTTTGAAAGGGGGTGGAGAAAACATTTCAACTTACCTGAAAAAAAGGAGAAAAAGGAAATTTAAAAAAAAAATGGCCCAGACTCAAAAATCCTATTTATTTTTTTTGGTTTACATTTTTAGGGGGGAGGTTAGTGTCTTATTCTTTCAGTAGCAAATTTTATTCATACACTTGTACCCTTAGATACTGCAACATGGCTTGTGTCCCAATGTACACCCCCTGCCCTAAACTAACTTCTAGATCTAGTAGCGTATTGGACATGATAGTATTATATTCCATTGAAAAAAGGAATCACATCGTCTTACCATGTAACCAGCAACATTTTTTATCTGTTGATTTTAATAATCTTTCCGCCAAATTATTATTTTCTTTACTCATATTGCACAGGATATATCGTTGAAAAGACGGGATAACTCTAGAGGGTGTCCAATAAATTCCGGGAAATTTTTAACCAATCGTAGCCCTCTTTAGAAATCGTCATTCGGGGTTATCAAAATGGCAGTCGGAGCTGTAAAAGCAGACGCTTTTGAAGATTTTTAGTCGGAAGGACAGTTTAGAAACTTAAATTTACGAACTAAGGTAAAAAATTCTACTTGAAAATACTATTACATAATGTACATACGACGCAATTATTTGTTGCAGTTCAAACTTAGGCTGTGCACATGTGCATGGTCAGGGGCCCAAGCTAATGTCGAGTAAAAAAAAATAGGTCAATTTTTTATTTCATCTCTGCATATCTCGGGAAGTATACGGAGTTTCGGAATAAAAATTGGTAATAAGGTAGATTGTTTATTTATGAATTTAAACAAAAAGAAAAAAGAATTTTATGTCTTTTGATTAAATATTTTTTTATTCAGCAAAGTTGGGTACCCTCGTGTAGGAGTTCCATACCTTGTTTTTTTTTTTATACATGTCGGTAAGATCAAAGCGATCTGAAGGCCTGTGGTACTGTCTATCATTCAAGAAAAAGAAAGCAAAAAGAATAAAACAAAACAATAAAAAGAAATCATTTCCCAAGCATCGGGATCGAGATTCCAAACTTCTCGGAAGTTTCCGACAAAATCGGAAATACCCGAACCGTTGACGTCATTTGTATCATTTCCGAAGGGCAAGGTGAAGGCCGGTGTTGTGGCATGGGGGTATTTTTTTGAATAAGGTAAAATCATTTCGTTAAGATTTCGGTAAGAAACAATATTCCTTTAATTTTTTACTATTTTTGATTTATTCGCGCAAAGGACATTGGGTAGTGCAGGAATTCTGGGAATGTTGCACAGAGAAATTTGGCTGACGTATGTACATATTTCAATCCGAATTTCCTCTGTTCATACACGTTAGTCCATTGAGCTCGCTTCGCGAGCGTCGCTTCGCGACGCTCGCTATAAATAAGGCTTGATTTTTATTGCTTGCAGGCTTTACAATTTTTAAGGTCTTCCGTCTTCAGCGGAAGACCTTCTTGTTATTCTTAGGTTTCTTTTCCACTATTTTTAAGGTCTTCCGTCTTCAGCGGAAGACCTTCTTGTTATTCTTAGGTTTCTTTTCCACTATTTTTATTATTATTATTATTGTTTTTTTTTCTTACTGATTTTGTGCACACGATTTCTCAAAAACGGCTGGATAGATTTTCATGAAACTTTCAGGACTGATAGAACATCAAACAAAGCTGAAAGTAAATTTTTTGTTTTTATGACGTCACTTCCGGTTTTGAGATTTCAGCGATTTAGTGATTTTCAGGGGGTCTCATTGTCCATCATTTTTTTCGAAAATGCCTTAAGAGAGAAACATAAGATTTTCAGCGATGATAGAGCAACGTATGCTCTTTTGTCACACACCACTCTTTTTCTCCGGAAGTGCCGCACGTCGGCGCTCGCTATGGCTCGAAAAAAATCCTGTCGAGGATTTAGAAATTTTTGACACATTTTCTGCAATATCTTTTTACAAGTTAACAATTTGTAAAGACATATAGAACAAAAGTTGTAGAGAATGTCACGACCTTTCGACAAATATCAACGATAAGGGGCTGGCCCCTATAATAAAGGGCCAAAAGGGGCCGAAAGTTTTTCCTTTATATCTCAAAAAGTATTAAGAATTTGTAATACGTCAAATAAGCAAAGTTACTCAAAATGTCAAGCGTTATCTAATGAAGTCGTCAAAATACGTCCGGCGACGTCACTTCCGGTCGAACCGGAAGTAGTCACAAATTGCATATTTTTCCTGTTCTTGACAGATTTTTGGGTAACATATGTCACTGGACGTTTAAACTTTAAATTTTCGTCCGTCGACGTCACTTCCGGTCAAACCGGAAGTAGCCAAAAATAGCTTATTTTGAAGGTTTTAATGCAAAATTGAAATTATAAAGTCACTGGAGACCACTTAGCTCATTGCTTTCTTTTGTTCACGTCTTCCGGCACATCCGGCCAAAACCGTACGGAAGACCTACTCGTTGCTTTGCAACGAGCTCGGCTCTAGTTATTATTATTATTATTGTTTTTTTTTCTTACCGATTTTGTGCACGCGATTTCTCGAAAACGGCTGGATAGATTTTCATGAAACTTTCAGGACTGATAGAACATCAAACAAAGCTGAAAGTAATTTTTTTGTTTTGAAGACGTCACTTCCGGTTTTGAGATTTCCGCGATTTAGTGATTTTCAGGGGGTCTCATTGTCCATCATTTTTTTCGAAAATGCCTAAAGACAGAAACATAAGATTTTCAGCGATGATAGAGCAAGGTGTGCTCTTTTGTCACACACCATTTTCTTTTTCCGGAAGCGCCGCACGTCAGCGCTCGCTATGGCTCGAAAAAAGTTCTACCAGGGGCAGGAAATTTTTAACACTTTTTCCGCAAAATTTTTTTACATGTTAACAATTTGTAAAGACATATAGAACAAAAGTTGTAGAGAATGTCACGATCTTTCGAAATATATCAACGATAAGGGGCTGGCCCCAATAATGAAGGGCCAAAAGGGGCCAACAGTTTTTTCTTAATATCTCAAAAAGTATTGAGATTTTGTAATACGTCAAAGAAGCAAAGTTGTTCAAAATTTCAAGCTTTATCTAATGGGGTCGTCAAAATACGTCCGACGACGTCACTTCCGGTCAAACCGGAAGTAGTCAAAAATTGCATATTTTTGCTGTTCTTGACAGGTTTATGGGCAACATATGTTACTGGAAGCTTAAATCTTAACTTTCCGTCCGTCGACGTCACTTCCGGTCAAACCGGAAGTAGCCAAAAATAGCTTATTTTGAAGGTTTTAATGGAAAATTGAAATTATAAAGTCACTAGAGACTACTTAGCTCATTGCTTTCCTTTGTTCACGTCACTTCCAGCACATCTGGTCAAAACCGGACGGAAGACCTACTCGTTGCTTTGCAACGAGCTCGGCTCTAGTTATTATTATTATTATTGTTTTTTTTTCTTACCGATTTTGTGCACGCGATTTCTCGAAAACGGCTGGATAGATTTTCATGAAACTTTCAGGACTGATAGAACATCAAACAAAGGTGAAAGTAATTTTTTTGTTTTGA
>PRKT01000467.1:170100-233974 GCA_003671525.1 Saccostrea glomerata
GGGCCGAAAGTTTTTCCTTTATATCTCAAAAAGTATTGAGAATTTGTAATACGTCAAAGAAGCAAAGTTACTCAAAATGTCAAGCATTATCTAATAGAGTCGTCAAAATACGTCCGGCGACGTCACTTCCGGTCAAACCGGAAGTCGTCAAAAATTGCATATTTTTGCTGTTCTTGACATGTTTTTGGGTAACATATGTCACTGGAAGCTTAAATCTTAATTTTCCGTCCGTTGACGTCACTTCCGTTGACGTCACTTCCGGTCAAACCGGAAGTAGCCAAAAATAGCTTATTTTGAAGGTTTTAATGCAAAATTGAAATTATAAAGTCACTGGAGACTACTTAGCTCATTGCTTTCTTTTGTTCACGTCACTTCCGGCACATCCGGTCAAACCGGACGGAAGACCTACTCGTTGCTTTGCAACGAGCTCGGCTCTAGTTTATTATTCTTTTCCCCTCTCTTGTTTGAAGAAGGTAACGGATCAGCCGAGGTTTGCCGAAAGATCTTGGCCAGTCAAAGTTTACGGAGATGACCGAGCGACAACTGTGACCAGTACGGCTAATGCCAGTAAAAAGCTAATGTAGAATTATACAAAATCAAGATATTCAAAAGAATAATATGGTGTGATAAGTATATATAGTTCAGTTTACCGTTTAAGGTTGTTGCTAAAGACGGTCAGCTTTTTTAAAAAGCTCTACTTGTTATTTAACAATAATTCAAAATGAATAAAATGTATTAATTATTTCTTGTGACTTTCATACCTTATTATTTCTTGTGACTTTCATACCCCATGCAAACACTTAAGTACCTTAAAATTGCTTGTTAAAAGTTTAATTATGCATAATACGTTCCGCCAAAAATCTCAGGCGGAACGAGCTCGTTAGAAAATGGCTTTCGGATGTAAGAGTCCGAGGTATATAAGGAGTGTAGGGACGTTAACCGAGGCTCTTACTTGTAGGAGTATCTGTTGTCGGCGTTAAGCTTCTGTCGGTCTGTCTGTTGGCGGGGTAAACCGTCTGATCTGTCTGTTGGCGGGGTTAACCGTCTGTCGGTCTGTTCGTTGGCGGGGTTAACCGTCTGTTGGTCGACTAGTTTCCGTTAATTTTTTTTGTCTTTGGTTTACAGATTTATCGTGAGATATTTAGAACAAGATTTGTTAAATGTATGATCGAGCAATTTTTGAAAGAGTTATGCCCTTTGGACTAAAAAAAATTCCAATTATTTGCAGTCATGTTTTTATTTTTTACGGTGGTCATGGTGGTTGCACATACTGAAATGGAATGGTGTATAGATTTATCATACGAGTATCTAGGGCAAGTTCTGTTTTGGTTATCACCAAACATTGCCTCTTGTCCAGAGGGGGGAGGGGGGGGGGTAAGTGTTTCACAAACATCTCTTGATTATTTTCATATTGATTACCTGACACTGAGATATTTCTTTTCATCCTTGGAGATTTATCTACATGTACGAATATATACGGAACACTCCGGGGCTTTCCTGTTACCTTGGGGCAATTATTCTAGTACGTCACTCACGGGCACTTAATTGTTTCGGAAATAGAATTTTAGCCCTTAGTTTAATAATAACCGTGTTATACTAGTTCTATGGGTTAAAAAATTAATCACAGTGCCAGTGATGTCACCCTAGAACCATGTGGTTTATGCTTAATATATATCAGTTAAATGATAGTTTATCATTCATATTATTTTATATAATACTATTGCGATATATTATATGATAATGAAGTGGCATTAGTCGAAAATTATGTATACCCTTTAACAGATAAACCCACCATGAAAATGCTTTGAAGAAAATTAAAATGCGAGTTATTTCTCTTGCAGTGTTAAATCATAACTGTCTGTACATAATTCATGGTTTCCTGGAAAAAGGTTCTTTGTGCTGTAATTAATCTTATGATCGGGAGCATCTTGTCGACAAGTCTTCGTGACATTCTCCCAAGCTACCTGGAATTTTAAACAAAGAACAACACTGTGTAATTCATTTATTGTGGTAAATAGCAACGTGTGCGGTCGTAAATTAAAAGAAAACGGAATCGTGCAAATTCCAATTATATTTCAAAAGAACATGTAACATTATTCAGTGTCAAAATTTGAGATAATCTCGATGTACAGTGCAATATTTTTTAAAGGCATGTTTTGCTTTTCTTTTGGAACTAGAACGTCATAAAGAGTTTTACAATAGATAGCTATCCTCAGTAAAATAACGTTTTACAAACGTTTCTTGTAGATTCAATTATTTTAACCTATATTGGATTGATTTGTGTTTAATCGAAGAAAAGCATATAACCAAGGTATACAAGCAATAACTTCGTATCACTATGAAAGGTTGTATCATTACATGCCGCTGGAACTGCGTGCTATTAATTCAGAAGGGAAGCGAATGGAAGGCTGTAACTACCATTGAGGCAAATGCCCCAATAGAATTTTAATTCCTAAAAGTGAACATTATTATATAGAAAGCATTTTAAAGAATAAATCAAAAGTTAAAAAGATTGCCCCCTCACCCCTCCCCACGGACCGGCTTGGCTGCCCCCAGATCCCTTGCTTTCTTAAAACTTTAAGCCTAGTTTCGGTCTTGTATTCGTGTCTATCCCCCTCCCCCATCGTCGAGTGTCTCAACACTGTTATATCTTCACTGCTGATCTGACCTTTGACCTTTGTCATGTTATCCAGTGTCTCCTCTGACACCAAGGTCTTTTGTAATCGCTAGATCTATGAACAACATTCTCCAAACCGCTAGAGCTCGCGCTAGATAGACTTACAATTTACTTCCGGGTACTCCGCTATCTGTTAGAGTTATCACAGAGATATCAATGGTTTGTAATATCACTCTACTGTCTCCTTTATTTGATTGAAAGAAGGTGTTAGATATCCCCTGCGATAGTGAAATGTCGACTTATGTGACATTATATGGGAGACATCTGGGGTCCCTCAAAGTCATGCGACCCCAAGAATACGTAACAAGTCTGGGAAATTCATCATCACAGAAATTCCACGAGGATCTCTGCAGTTTTATTCTCTGATGGAACAAGTACACGAAAACATTACTCCTAGAACGTCTGAAGTTTATTCTTTTCATTCTCAATGTGTACTATAATCAAATCACTGCCGCGGCTATAATGCAGTGGTTCATAAGTCGAAAACTGATAGAGCTTAGCAATATGATAATATAGGCACAGCTGGTTGTTACGTCAAAGATGACTGTGTTATAACTGTCAAAAAGATGAAACTATTTTAATGTTAACTGTCAAGTTTATCCGAATGAAAATGACAAGTATTAAAGAGCCTTTCACGGCTGGACACAAAACATTTTAAAAAATATCTGAAAAGAAAATAATAATATCCATGATTAGTCAGTAATACGCTTTTTTACGATTTTGGATATTTTTGTTGTTGTTGTTGTTGTTTTCCTGGCACGTAAAATATGAAGATCGTGAAAATAGCCTGGGGAACGTCAGATATGTTGGACTAATATGTGGTAAAATGCATGTTGGGAAATGTTATCTTATTTAAAATTAGCTTTTAAAAGGGGTGTTTTATTTATTACCATAGTTCCTAGATCAGAGAGGGGGAGGGGAGTATAAAAGAGCTCTAAGACTTTACATCACCCCATGTCTGTACTGCAGCACACCCTACATGTAAATGAGGAGATAACTCTGCAGTGCTTCTTCTCACTGTACCGTGCTCGACTGTGTTCATCATTTGGTTTGAACATATTTTATTGTTTAGATGTTACAACTATAGGATTGAACACAAGTACTTAATACTTAGAACAGTCTATCCTTTATAAAAATTAATCACGCAAAGTACGTATTGTTTATAAATTAATTTACACAGGAACCAAAAGGTCAATATGAAAATCTGGTTACATGTTCATCATTTACAGTGCTTTAATCCCTTAATCCTTAAAATCCTCTATTTTTATTGTTTCTTGTTAAATGCCTGGAGTAAAATCAATTTAAAGTAAAAGTACTTAAAATCACTAGGTATTTTGTAATAAAAACGCTTTATTCGTTTCATTTTCAATTTTGTCTCTCTCAAACAGTTTATAAATCTCATAAGACGAAATACATTTTCATTATATTTCTATTAATCCCCCCCCCCGAAAATGAAAAAAAAAATCTAAATTTATCAATTTTCTAAGTGAAATTGTCTACATTATCTTTTTAAAATTTTGGATTGTAGGAACTAGCTGTTGAGCTTGAATTTTGTGAGTTGTTTTGATATTTCATTTTCCAGCACTCGTATTGTCCTTATAAAATTGAAGCATACTTTGGCTCTAAATTTTACATTTTTTTTAAAAAACTTAAAATGTAATCGTCGGTCATAATTTTGACAGGGCATTTTTTTCTCATAATATATCACATAATCTTATGTTCTGGGCCGACATTAAGTCTAATATTACTATACCATCAAAACCCTTAATTTTATCTGCGCCAATTAAGGCAGTTAATCAACCAAATGCAATGACATTCATTCTGCGACACCTTTTCCCGCTTTTTCATCGACGATTAATGATGATTGACCAATCCGCTGAGTCGATCTATCGGGGAATTATGCTCCAATGAAGCGCGTCCTTTTAAATAGCTACCATTGCAATAACTACTCAATATTGGCCAACATTACCTTGTCATAATTCCCCCTGCACGTGCAGCGTCCTTTACATGTCAAGAATTCCCACATCAGCTCGGAGACATTGGACATTCCTGCACATGCGGCTCTTGTGGTTTGTGTCGTGAGAAAGTTAACATAATTGTTCGCCATAATTAACGCATTTGCATGTTGTGTTTTCATTTGAATTCCTTGACTAATTTCTATTTATCAATCAAACATTAAAAGCAGTTTGTTGTATCTGCTCGCTCATGTAGAATATTGATAAAAATCACATGAAAATTAATTGCTTTGATCAAATATAGGTTTACCATTTCATTTTCGTTTATGATATAATACTCATGTAATATGAGCTGTCAAGGTAAAAGTTAAAGGTATTTTGTATTGAAATGGCAGATTTTATATTTATACGCTGTATTCATTAAAAATAGTATTGCTATAAATTTTGTAGTAAAATATTTCCCGACCCCATTTTATCGAACTTTAAGTATTTTGCATTAATATAGATATTGAAACTTATTTTTTCAGAAAAGAAACATTGAAATAAACTTTTAACTTATCGAAACAAAGAAAGAGTGAGAGAGAGTTAAAACTCAATTATCTAAACACCATATTTTTTAAACTATAAAATTCATTTATATCAAAAGTAAGATCTACTTACTTTCAACATCAGAATGGCAAGTACGTTGAAACAAATTTTTTTTTTCTGTTTTCACTTTAAATTGTTGTCAGGTTGTCAGGTTCATAACATTTTTCACAGATTACTAAATACAGCTGTTTGAATTAGGCCCTTTAATAAAATTTACGGTATTTCGAATTCAGTAATGAGTGATTGCTCTTATATTATAATGGCCTTGCCTTAACACTCCTACACAGAGTTTTTCATTTGAGTTTTTTTAAACTTAATTTTTATATAAAAATATTGAATGGGTGATTTTCTACAAACCAGGAATAAAAAATAAAACAAGAGTTATCAGGAAAATCAACATTAGGCGATTCACTTTATTATTCACTTTCACTTTATCACGTAACATCTTGTCCCAATTCTATATTAATGGAGTTTTAATCCTTACAGATTTATTACCAGATAGGAGTTAAATGTGTTTGTGAAACACTGATGCCCCCGTAGCTTATGACAGCTTATGACGAGGGTTGAACTTTCTCAAATTTAGGTCAAACTCAAGATGTAATGTCAAGGTCAAAAGGTATATTGTTGCTTGTCAAAAGAATGTCTTGTCATAAGGAATAAACCTGTAAAATATAAAAAGCCTTTTGTAAAAAAAAAAAATATAAAAAAAACCCTCAAAAGTTAGGCCGAAGGAAAGAGTTTTTTTTAAGAATGAACCAAATTCTAATGTCATAGTCAAAATGTTTATATCAGTTGAAAGGTTTTGTCACGATGAATACTTATGTGATTTATGAAAGCCTTAGTTGGTGAAGAGGCTAAATTTAAGTTGTACCCCCGAGAAAGGTCTTGACACAAGGAATATACCTGTGAAACATTATAATTATCCTTGGCAAGATTTTTGAGGACAAACAGACCGACAGATAAATGGACAGGGCAAAATCTATATACCCCGAATCTTCGATGACGGGGGTATAAAAGTAAAGAAATGGTAAAATACAAACATGAAAATACAATAAATGTATAAATGTTATAGTATACATTTAAAATGTGAACTTTAATTTTTTTTTATTCATCAAACGCCTGAGGTGTCCATTAATAGCATAGACTGCTGTTCCCGACATTGGCTGCGTTTTCTGTAATAATATAATACATGTAGTAAGTAAGTAAGTAAGTAAATTGTTTATCATAGTGACATGTATTACATTTTTTGTATTACATGTACAGTACAACGAAAAACATTTAATACAATTAATATCCAAACACCCGGCCCATCGGACCTATGTGTCACTTTTAATAGCCATTCTCTGTAACCACTTAAACTTCGTTGCCACGCATGGTCACCGATTTTTATGAAACTTCACCCATGCTTAGTACTTGACACCAGAAACAAATATCAAACAAAATTTCCTTGCTAAGTGTCTCGGTTGCTATGGCAAAAGTTTGAAAAATCGAGATTTTCAGCCACTTTAAATCTTGACTGTGGCTTAATAAAAACTAGAAAAAGCGATCAAACCATTATCACAATTATCACAATTACATTTAAAATGCTGAAATATGCTGAAAAACACTCCGTATTCACTAATGGTAGGTGTTACATGCTCAAACTCAATCAACGAGTTAAGAAAAACAATGAAAATGTTTGACCTTAAGTATATAAGTATAAGCAATATTATTCTATAAATAACTTCTATGGTTGCCATGGTAACACAGTGTAACCATGCAAAACCATTAACTAACATTGGGTTAATGCTACTGTCTTGAGGAAAAACATGAAAATTCAAGACCGGCAAATATGCATCCAAAGGACCTTGCAACACCAAAACCATAAGAAAAATTGGGTATGATTGCTACTTTGCAGTGTTACCATGGAAACAAAGTACCAGTGCTTAAAAGTGAATTATTTTTTGCTGCATTAAGAATTAAATTGCAATATAATCAAGAAACAAATTAAAGGACTCCGCTTGAATAATAATTATCTGTTAGAACTGAAGTTGAATATCATATATTGATAAAATTTGATGAAGAAAACAACACTGTTGCTATGGTTACCAAGAAGGGAAAATGTTCGATTTTGTGAACTTTATATCAATATTAAACCCTGTGTTCCAGCTTCTTGCATCCACTTAGAGATTGAATGATAGTCAAAATTAAAAGTCAGGTTTACTTAGCTCTTAATAAATATCAATCATAAAAGATTTGGGAATCTACATTTAAGGGTACGTATCCAAGGAAAGAAAATATTTTTCAGGTTTTAAGCATATATTTCTGCTTATTTCCATAGCAACAATCTATTTTAAGAAACTAATCTGAATTTTTTCAAATGGGAAAACTAGGAACACACCAACATTTTTAAAAATTGATCATTATTTATGAGGAAATGTGCTTTTTTAAAAGAAAGGATCAGATTTAAACATACAGAGTGTTACTTTGAAGGCTCTATGTGGTATAAAACCTTGGCAACCATTGCCAACCAAATTGAAATATCATATTTTGTTCTTGGTATATGTTTCAAGGCTCTTTTTTCTGTTATTTGGTCACATTTTATCCTATAATTGCTTTTTATTTTTACGTGTATGCTTTCTAAAATTCAATGAATATTTTTTTTTTACTTTTGAATACTTTGTTACCATAGTAACGTATGTAATAGTTGATTTACCAAACATGTTTATCATGCATTTGAGACATCTGACCTTCAACTTTTGGAAACAGTCATTGCCAATTGTTTGCTTTGCCGCAAATATTAACTATGGGGATCTAAACATGTTAAAAAATGCCAATTTTCGAACTTGAAGACATGTTGCCATGGTTACTATAAAACATAGCAACCAATTTTTGCCTGATTTCAGTTTAGGGTATCAATGACTTTTATCATAAAGAGTTTGGAGAAATTCTGAGACTAGGCGTGCCACAGCTCCTATATAAAATTTCGAGTCTTTACAGAGAATGGCTCTTAACAAATTATATGAAAAATATATAATCAAATATTACGCATAGCGTTTTTTGTACAACAGAGATTGTGCATGTATGAAAGGTATAAATATTTTGAGGTCTGCCTGGGAAAATTTGTTAAAGGAAAGTAGTATTTCAGATTGTTCATTGGATATAATTTTTTTAATCCACAGTACAGTATCATCTGTAAATATATCGGCGTAATTTTAATACCATCCTCACAATGTCAAAATTTTGTGATTTCGGACTCACAAAACCGTGACATTACGACGATGGTTTGATTAATTCTGTGTAATTTACAAGGTCGATATATCTGTGATATCGAAGGATTCATCGGCGTGATATATTCTTTACCTCTTAACATTGTGCATTTATGCAGAATTACTTTATATTATATATCTATAGGAATGAAATCCATTTTATGTGTTTATATGCGTATTACTAGTATAACTTAATTCCTCTACTTAGAAAGTATATATTCATAGTTCTCGATCGTTGTAGCCTTTTCATTTTTTGAATAAAATAATTATAAAATTAAAAATACTGCATTTAGAATTGTTTTTATTCTTGTGATCAAGATTCTTATTACTTACTAAAAGCTTGGACTTGGTGTTAGTGTCTGCTTTGAATTGCTAACTCCGGGTTTGTACAGGACTTGGTGACAGTGTCTAGTTCGTATTGCTAAACCCTGGGAGTTTGTACGGGACTTGGTGACAGTGTCTGCTTTGTATTGCTAACTCTGGGTTTGTATTGGACTTGGTGACAGTGTCTGCTTTGTATTGCTTACTCTCTGTTTGTATGGGACTTGGTGACAATGCCTGCTTTGTATTGCTAACTCTGGGTTTGTACAGGACTTGGTGACAGTGTCTAGTTCGTATTGCTAAACCCTGGGAGTTTGTACGGGACTTGGTGACAGTGTCTGCTTTGTATTGCTAACTCTGGGTTTGTACGGGACTTGGTGACAGAGTCTGCTTTGTATTGCTAACTCTGGGTTTGTATTGGACTTGGTGACAGTGTCTGCTTTGTATTGCTTACTCTCTGTTTGTATGGGACTTGGTGACAATGCCTGCTTTGTATTGCTAACTCTGGGTTTGTACAGGACTTGGTGACAGTGTCTAGTTCGTATTGCTAAACCCTGGGAGTTTGTACGGGACTTGGTGACAGTGTCTGCTTTGTATTGCTAACTCTGGGTTTGTACGGGACTTGGTGACAGAGTCTGCTTTGTATTGCTAACTCTGGGTTTGTATTGGACTTGGTGACAGTGTCTGCTTTGTATTGCTTACTCTCTGTTTGTATGGGACTTGGTGACAATGCCTGCTTTGTATTGCTAACTCTGGGTTTGGACTTGGTAACAGTGTCTGCTTTGTATTGCTAACTCTCTGTTTGTATGGGACTTGGTGACAATGTCTGCTTTGTATTGCTAACTCTGGGTTTGTATTGGACTTGGTGACAGAGTCTGCTTTGTATTGATTACTCTTGGAGTTTGTACGGGACTTGGTGACAGTGTCTGCTTTGTATTGCTAACTCTGGGTTTGTATTGGACTTGGTGACAATGTCTGCTTTGTATTGCTAACTCTGAGTTAGTATGGGACTTGGTGACAGTGTCTGCTTTGTATTGCTAACTCTGGGTTTGTATTGGACTTGATGACAGTGTCTGCTTTGTATTGCTAACTCTCTGTTTGTACAGGACTTGGTGACAGTGTCTTCTTTGTATTGCTAACTCTGGGTTTGTATTGGACTTGGTGACAGAGTCTGCTTTGTATTGATTACTCTTGGAGTTTGTACAGGACTTGGTAACAGTGTCTGCTTTGTATTGCTAACTCTGAGTTAGTATGGGACTTGGTGACAATGTCTGCTTTGTATTGCTAACTGTGTGTTTGTATGGGACTTGGTGACAGTGTCTGCTTTGTATTGCTAACTCTGAGTTTGTACTTGGTGACAGTGTCTGCATTGAACTCTAGATCTTCTATCGCTATCATCATTCTGTCAGTCTTTAGTTGTTATAAGTATTCTTTTTTTGATACTTTTTTGTTTGTCTGTCTGTTTTTTGGTAGCTATTGGTTTTCTTTTCTCCAGAAATCTGAGAAGTACCTGTGAAATGCAGCCCGGTATATATTGAGACACGGCCCTGTACATTTATTTAGTGGGTTGTTATGTCGGCTACTCTTAATCGTTCCTCGCCGTGTCGTCAACAGGCACGCGACAAAGTGGACACCGGGCCTCACGAATCATAAAGCCGTCTGCGGAGTTTTAAACCCCTAATTAAGACATCAGCACCGATGACCATCAGTCATTACGACGACGAGATCACAGCGACCTCCGGCCAACATAAATCATGCTCGCATCAACGCTTGAAATATATAGTATAGGTCACGTCTGAAAATGTTTTAAAGAGATAATTGACATGTAAAACAACCTTAAAAGGAAAATTGATTTATATTTCAATAGTGGCTCAGAATTTCTGATGATTTTATTAAAGGCCCTCGGGCCTAGTGAATTCCGGAGATAAAAACGCTCATCACACGAACAATATCGCCTTACAGAAAGAGGTCACGTGTAATGGACGTCACGAAAACAGAGGAATAATGATGACAAGATAACAGGGTGTTGTCACCTTCCCCTCGAAAACAACACCCGGACACGTTGCGTGCTAGCACTTCCGGTGCGAAGTTGTATAACAACGTTGTTAGGAAGTCTGTCTTCTGACACTGGTTAGGTTAAAAAAAGTACATCACGCACGGGTCTGCTTTCGTGTTTTAAAATTTTTTTTTGAGGGTTAAAGAGATGGGTCATTTTTCCAGACTTGTATTTTTTGATACTGCCTAATTTGTATTCTGTGAATCGGAAGTAATCGGAATTTTACACACTATTACCGTCTCTAAACGTACATCTACTCGGATTTTTTCAGGCGAAACTTACAAAACAAATGACTTATAAAATGTGAAATATGAATTAATGAAGCTTGGAGATGATGAACAGTTTTGATTGTTTGTTTACTCGCTTAAGGTCCTATCGAAAATTTTGAAACTCGTATAGAGACGCCGCCACTTGCCGGTAGAGGCTTACAAATATAGACATATACTCAGAGCTTCAAGTCGACTTTAAGCTTCAAGCTTTGAGAAACCATTGCTAGCAACTACTGTAAAACAGTGCCTCAATAAAATACGATTTCATCCGGAAGACAGGTTATCATATCTAACAGTGAGATTCAAACCCGCGACTTAAGGATCAACTCCTTACTCTATAACAATAGAACAAACGATCTAACCGTTGCAACCTGCGAGCGACATAACAGCAACCAAGCCAAAATCTCCATAGAAAGACTACACTTTGGGAGCAGAGCAAACATACTTAACTCATCAGAGACGGGATCGAACAGTACTGAAGCTCAATAGTCCATTATTAGTACAGGAAATTGACAATTTTTTTTGCATTTTATTTAATTTATTTATAAGGATGAAAGTGGATGTAGGATGAGCGTTGTTGCCCATTAGACCTCTTTTGCAGTAGTTTAAAGTACTAGTATATGAACGTCGGCAAGATTTTTTAAAGTGAACAATGAGAAAGAATGAGAAAAATTCCAGCATCAGCCATGTTCAGGTTGAGTGAACACCATTTTGTCCTACTGGTGGGACATAAAAGGTATTACGTAGTCAAACAAATGACCAATCACTCGCCTCTATCTGATAGCATCTATCTACGCCGGTGGCGCGGTATTTTCTAGTACTAAGCAGAGAAGTAAGAATTAAACATCAAACAAAACCGCAGTATTAAGGACCAAACTATAATATCAATCCGTCTGCATCACGTTCCACGATCGGTAAATACCCTCATAATACGCCATAGCCACCGGTCAACACATGTCTCTGTAAGGACACAACGCTGTCGAACAAACATATTAGAGTACGAGTTAAATTCGTGGATTTTTGTGTTTTCAGTGTTTTAATAATTGATGTAAAAAAATAAATAACTTAAGAGAGAAGTAAAATTCTCTTTTTTTCAAATATTGAAGCATTAATTAAGCAGATGAATTATAAATTTATTTTGTTCCTCTAAAGAGTGCCCCATCCCCTCCCAGAGCAATATATACAAGCATACCAACATGCTATTCCCTTAATTTGTGACAGCATTAAGAAATAGGCAAGGATTTATGAAGGATAGAATTTTATCCCCTCATCAATGTTTAATATTCCGAAATTTAAATTCAGCTCTCGTTATGAATTATTATTATGAAATGAAACAATTCTGAATGCAAGACAACTAAGACAATTAGTTCCTCTGATTTGGAATTTAAATCCTCATCCGATAGTTTCAAGACTATTTAACTTATCCAAATTTAATTGCTTTTATCTTTATATGGTTTATGTTCTATTTTTAAAAATCCTGCACTTGCAGAAAATCAAACTTCCTTTTTCGAACAATTAATTTTTTTTAAAGGGTCTAGAGAAAAAATACAATGGCGGTCAAAAAAGTTGATAAAATTTTCGATGTTGATGACTTTACAAAAGCAAAAACAATAAAAACAAGCACCAAAAACTCAACAAATGTTGTTCGTAAAAAGCTCAGTTTTCTCGTAAATAAATGCCGTGCCTATAGCTTTGATATTGGACGAACGTGGAGCTCGTTTTTGAGAATGTAAATTTTGTCTAAAGTGAACAATACGTTTACTCTGTTCACATCACATCGTAATTTTTAAAAAAAGTTTTCTGTAAAATGATTATATTGCATTTCTTCTGTTCAATCGCAGAGCACATGGGATACACATTTTTGATATTATGTCAGACGCACTCTGTCAATAAATCTTAAAATTCCATTGTTAGAAACACTTAAATAACAGGTCGCTGTGGGACAGCACTCAACCAATAGGAGTGAAGAATAGATAGCATTTACAAAACGCATTATCCAATAACGTCTCATTATATTATTTACAGTAAGGAAACAGAGGGTGCGTGAAATTTTTATGTGTCTGAAAGACTATAATTTTACCTGTTCACAATTTCAACAACCATTGCTCATAAAATTGAACAACCCCTGTATAAGCACCATTCAATGTTAAACATAAAAGAGACGGGGAACGTCAAGTAAAACCGACAGTTCACTTCTCCAACTTGAAAAATAAATGCATTCACTGAATATAAAAAAAGATGTTAATTGTTTAGTACATGACCAGAAAAGTATATAGAAAATAGGGCAACATTTTCTTTACAGTGAAAATGTTTAAAATCGGTCAATAAAAAATAAATAATCCGAAACTAGAAATTATTTTATAAATTAGATTCATATTAGAAGGCTTTGGTCATTTGCTAAATATTTTTTTTAAATATCTTAAAATAAAATAAATATTGATTGCACTGTTCTCATACAATTTCAACCTTACATGGAGAATAGAATAGAATTTATTTTCCAATCATTGTCCCACTGGGGGCATATTACAGATACAAGCATAATTTGTAACACTCAAAAGGACCAGAAATACATAAACACA
This sequence comes from Saccostrea glomerata, assembly GCA_003671525.1. Taxonomy (NCBI): domain Eukaryota; kingdom Metazoa; phylum Mollusca; class Bivalvia; order Ostreida; family Ostreidae; genus Saccostrea; species Saccostrea glomerata. The sequence goes on from PRKT01000467.1 coordinate 183,794, forward strand.
CAGCAATACAGGACACATAAAAATACTATACATATCGGTTTTAAAACTTAAAATATTTTGCCTCTGACTGTCGATGTGACATAAATACACAGGATTCTGAAGGGCTGAGGTGTTCAAAAGGAGTTTTGGATCACGTAATAAATAGCCCTGTAGTATACATCATTGTTTTTCATTAAATAGAAATAAAGAAAGTTAGCGGGCCACACTTAAACACGCGAGACCAATTTAAAGATAAGAATGGCTAGGTGGCGTGAGGCGAGCATTGGCGCACGTGTACGAGGTAAGGCGAGGTATCAAGGTGACGAGGTAGCGATACAGATAGGTATACGGTACTGTAGGTATATCTACAAAGTGATACATCGCTATCGTGTGTCAGGCCTTTGTCATTCTTTAGAAGACCATTTCACTAGGAATTCTCCTCTCGCTGTGATGTTTTCGCGCACCTGGTAGGAGTTGTTACAGAATTCTGAAATCAGTGCCTGACATACTGGTATAAATGCAATCAAATTACAAGATACATGCTATGCAAGTAATGTTAAAAATTCAACTGTTAAAAAGTCATTGAAATAATGCATTTCAATTTAAATAGAAATACTGATTTTATTACGCATCACCTGTATATTTCGACATTATTTTATCGAATTATACATAATATCATGACCGTAGATCCGTGAAGGAGGAGGGGGGCAGTGATTTTGCAGATATAAACTCTACCTTATATATAGATGTGCCCTCTTATGCAAAAATTTCGTTTATTTTTTTATATTTGACATATCAAGGCAATTTTGTTAAATTTTGTCATAGTAAACTCACAATGTTTGGTTGTGCCCCTCAAAGATATTATTGCAATTGCTTAATTACGGGCCTCGCTGTTTTTTATCGACCCTGGTAATTCTATATCCAGCTCCTGGGAGCCATATCCGTACACAGAATTTGACAAGAGTCTAAAAAATCATAAAACTACCTGTATGAACCCTTGTCTTGGAGTTTCTACTTCCTCCTTTTCTCAGTCATTCATGGTAAACTCATCCTTTTCAACTTGCATGGTGAATCCCTCGTCCATTATACCTATAGATCAGGAGGTCTGAAGCAATATGTCCCTGTCAAAACTGAAAGGAAAATGGCCGAGAAGGTCCACCCAACATTAATAATCACATGTAATGACAAATTTGTATTCCATTATAAATGTCATAATACGGGGTGTTAAATTTCTGACGAGAAAATCCTCTCAGAGAATTAATTTTACATTAGCCACTGTCCTGGAACCCGAAGTCCATACGGGAACGGTTCCTGCCTTTGGTCTTCTCAGATCAAATGACCAGTTAACGGTACGTGGGTCGAATTTCAGACAAGTGAGAGTTTTTGTATTCTGTAATGTTGCATGTGAAACTAACGTCCAGGCATTTTTCTATTATGATAGAGATAAATAATCAAGGTACATTAATAAGTTTTTGATGTCACATGGTGGCATATTGCAGACAGACTGTTTAGAGAACTCGCAAATATGGCAAACTCTGAATAATGAACCCTTAAAGTCTTTAAAAGTGTGCAGTTCGGGTATTTGTATTTTGATGTATTAATTTGTGTTAATGAACATTAGTAAACTAAGACATATTTTGTATCTTTATTGAAAGTTAAATAAAATCTTTAAAAACCATAAAGTCATTCATTCAAATATGATAATCTCTCATACAAACTCACCAATTCCAGTTAGTTTGAATTTCTAAGACAAACTCTTCCATTCGGTCAGTTATAATTTCTCAGACAAACTTATCTTTTCCTGTTAGTTAGAATTTCTCTACCAAAATCATCCATTCATGTACAAGTCACCAATTTCAGTGGGATGAAATTTCTCAGAAAAACCTACCATTAAGTAATTTTAAATCATCAGATAATCAGATAAACTCATTCATGCCATAAAAGTTCTACTCTCTTAGACAATATATCCCATTCATTAAGTTCTACTCTCAAAACAGGCTCTCCCATTCCATTAAGTTCTACTTTCTCAGACAATCTCTCCCATTCCATTAAGTTCTACTCTCTTAGACAATCCGTCCCATTCCATTAAGTTCTACTCTCTTAGACAATCCGTCTCATTCCATTAAGTTCTACTCTCTTAGACAATCCCTCTCATTCTGTTATGTTCTACTCTCTTAGACAATCCCTCTCATTCCATTATGTGCTACTCTCTTAGACAATCCGTCTCATTCCATTAAGCTCTACTCTCTTAGACAATCCCTCTCATTCTGTTATGTTCTACTCTCTTAGACAATCCCTCTCATTCCATTGTGTTCTACTCTCTTAGATAATCCCTCTCATTCCATTAAGTTCTACTCTCAAAAACAATCTCTCTCATTCCATTAAGTTCTATTCTCACAGACAATCTCACCCATTCCATTAAGTTCTACTCTTTCAGACAAACTCACCCATTCCAGTAAGTCATAATGCAGACAAACTCACCCATAAAAACATACCATGCACCACGATTTACATTATGAAAATAAAGTGACACACCAATCATTAAGAGCAAATATCCACGAAACATTGGCTGCATGTATATTGAGAGTTTGCAAAATAAGAGTTGCAACTAAAAGTATTGTTATTAAAAATTTTAAAAAAAATGGGGAAAAAAAGTGATTTTTCACGATGCTGTTAAATCGTCGCACGACTTCCGCGTGTCTATAGACAGACAAACCTCACAGCTTTCGCTAAGAAACAGATCCGTGTAATATAAGCACGGTAGATGAACGACTTATATCCAGTAAGAGATATATAAATGGCTTATGTCGCGGGGAAAAGCTGGTGATCGGCGTGTGCCGAGATCAATTTGTGACCTCAAAGTGTCACCGCTAGACCCCGACAAGTGAGCCCAATTACACAAATATAGATATTTGTAGATTTCGGTTTCAGGGTGAGGATTTTTGATACAGACACGCAGGGGACGTAAGTCTTTCTCCGTCAGTTATCTGGCACTCGCGCCGCGGATCGTGTGAGCATGGACAGGAAGAGCGTTACTGTGATGGAATAGTTATACCCGGGGTCCTGTTACAGATTTCATGTACTCAAGCTTTCAGTGAAATGCATATACACGGAATCTTTGTCTTTGGAGACGAGACAGTTATATATGATATGATAAGTGTACAATACATCACCTACGTAAAGCGGTGTCAGTATCTCCCATGGAATACCAAATTTATCCCCAAGGCGCCAATAATAAAGCCAGGTCAAAAGTATGATGCAATTTTTTGTGTATTCATTCAATTCTTTTTACATTCGGAAAATTGACGTGAAATAATTAAATATTCTATGATTCCGAGGTACCTGAATCCTCAAGCAGACAGAGATATTGGATACTGTTTCTTCGCCCTACAATATTTTTTGTGCAACAAGTAGTTTTCTTTCAATGCAAAAAATACGATTTTATCTTGAAATTATGGAAAGCTATTTTAGTCACATGACATTATTCAGAACTGTAGAATTTCGAAGAAATGATAACATCCTTCCAGAATAAAGCATTTCTCTTATTATCTACAATCAAATGCATCATTCAAATATAATAATACATGGGTCAAAAAAGGTTTATATCGAAATGTTTAGAGACCAACAATTAGATATATTAATTTCCATTATTCCTTTAATCCAATGAAAGTTTTGTTGTTTCCATTATTCTTGAAGTGACGAGGATTCAAGCATGCTCTTTAGCAAAATTACTTGATTTTCCTCACCAAATTTAAAATTATAGATTTCACCGCTTATACTAATCTTTTTAAAGATAAAAATCGATTTTTAAAGTAGGCATGAGCATCGCGGTGGATTTTCATACCATGACATTAATAATTCACCATCGTTAATATGCCTATCGTGTAGGGAGAATTCAGGTGAAGTTTACAGTGCAAGCATACTCCTATTTGTCTGTCCATAATTTCCAGTGCACAAAATTAAAAATAGTTCTAGGGATTTTAATTATTCAGAAGAAAATTTGAAAAACCATCTGAATAGAATCGATCAAAGCAATATGAACAAAATATTAAACTTCAAAACATGCATAATTTATTTTGTTGTTCGCCGTCTCTTTGTTTCCGTAGTGGGCGAATATTCCGGGAATAATAACGTCAACTCTTCTGAATTTCTTTTCAGTGAATTCTTTTGGGTGTTTTCTTCTAAATCTTATAGAAACTAATTATGCATAAGAACTTAGGCATAAACTTTGCTGTTGCATCAAACAATCGGCGATTTTCTTTGAATTAATATTTCTTTTTAAAAAGATGAGAATATGATACCATCTTCAACAAAAGGATTAAAGCTAAATTTCCCGTGTGAATTTCTTCTTCTAAAGTAAATGTACTTAGTCTGGGGACTCATTAATGTAATCGGTATTATTTAATATCGTCAGAGAAAACTGACATGCTATAACCGCTATCTCTCTGTATAGAAAATATCAATTAACTTCTTAACACGGACTGCACTCTCGCCAGGTATTACGGTAAGGTGTGCATCGCACTCTGTAAGAGACTTATAGGAGCTATAGTCAGAATGAAAAGATCATCCAAATGATTACAATGCTGATGCACGCCTTTAATTTAACGACCAAAACTGCAAAAGCAAAAATCTGAATAACACTAGAGGCAATAAAAGAGGATAAATAATTTGGGGGTGCTATACAATTAGTCATATTTAAGTGAAGGGAATCTTGACGTAAAATTTTAAATAAAATTAAAAGTTTAATCCAATTATTATCATAACGTAAATAATTGTATTGAAGGTTATACGTTAAATGAGCTTTTTGACATGCAAAACCCGGTCCGCTTGATTATAGTATAGTATACGTGTCTAGATTTTGACTTAGGTAACATTTCACCACGACTTTTAAACTCCGTGAAAGAAAAAGAAAATAAAACAGAGAGTCATGCAAGACTATTTTAATTCTAGACTCCAAAATATTGATTGATTTTATCATGTAATTATATTTTACAATGTACTTGATAATAAAATAACGAAATTTCAAAATTTCAACTATTCTAAATTTTTCCTGTCCTCCTGATTAAAATTCTGTCTAAAGCGGCCAAATTTTATGGAACTGGCGGTAGCCGGTTTGGATAAATTATACTGTATAGGAGATCTAATTTAGTTGGCCTTCGCTTAATTAATGACTTTTTTTAGGCAAGCGCAACACATTCATGGGATCAGTTTGACATGGAATGCAGAGAGCACCCACCAAGGCAAAGTGGTGGGCCTTACAACACTGTATGATGCACAGTGTTTATGCTTAGAAATTAAGCTATAGCTTTTGCTTTATCAGAACTAATGTAAGACTGCCCTGAATGGCCCATTCGCCAACTTGACCAGCTGTCATATATACAAAAATTTGAATTCCTAAATTAAAAATTTGACGAATTTTAATGTAAAAATTCAAATTTTTATAGAGGACACCTCGTTCAATTCACACTTTTTAGCACACTCTAAGAGATTTTAAAGTCATAATCGAAAATAATCATACGCATTTGTTTGTTTTTTTTAATTTGTAAAAAATATAAAAATCTTGGAATTTTACAAAATATATAAATGTGTATATATGATCAGTTAACATAGAACAAAAAGCTGCGCGAAAAGTGAGCACAATATAAAAGAATAAAATATACAATAACAAAAAAGTTGATAACACACAGCTCTTGTTAGACAAAAGAGCGTGTAAGGCACAGTGTATTGTTTTGGGTTACATATAGCATTTCACGTAAAAGCAGTTTATACATCAATCAGGCAGTGGTGTCTTCCAGAAATGGTCCGTACGAATAAACAGAATTATAACAATTTCAGAGAAATCGGAATAAATTTTGTATTTTTATGACGTGTCTTTGTGTTTCTTCAATACTGGCGAACTTGATGAGACGATGCTATCCAGTTTCTTGTTACATAACCACAATATTTTGTTTTTTTTAACGGAAGTCGTCTATTGTGACGGGGCACCCCATTATACACGGGTCTGATTGGGGAGATAGGAGCACATTTAAATCTATCGTTTCCCTGTTATTCGCCGTGACATTCGTGATGTACATTTCGGAACACATTTCTGAGCGGCCTTTTAAAGCGGTTCCATCTCGGCCCTCTTTTATCGCTTTGTACAAAGAATTTCTGTACAGTAAGTTAATTAGACCTTGTCTCTTCTTTGGATCTAATTATCTATTAATTTCTCACTTTTTCTCCAGCAGCTCCTGCAGTGCCCCTATGTAACTCTGCGCCATTTGCAGTGTTTCGTACTTGGATAGTTTCTGGTCTTCTCCCGCTGACGGAATCACCTCTCGCAGACGATCGAACGCTACGTTCAAACTCTCCATGCGCCGTCTTTCTCTGGCGTTTGCCGCTAGTCGTCTGCGCTTCAGCACGTCTTTGCTTGGAGCAACTGAAGTTCGTTTTTTAGTTTTGGTAGAACTTTTTAATGACACTTTTTCGCTGTTTATAGAGTAGATGTGACTAGCGTGGAAGCCGGAATCACCGGGGAATAAGAAATGGTTTGGTCGCAGCAGTCCGTGCCGTGGGGTGAGGGGGGTCTCGGGGGTGGAGAGGGGCGTGTCGCTATCACTGGGAATATACGAAGAGGGGGTCCCAAAACTGTCCGTATCCATGGTATCTGTTGGGAGACTGCTGTTTAAATCCTGGATAGAGAAAGTCAGAGCACACGGCATCCCTGTCTTCTGCGCGGAGTCTGTGTCGATAGCAGCACGCATCACAGACGACGGTATCATGAACGAATCCATCCTGACCAGTTCCTGCATCATATTTGTATAGCGTCAATATCTCTTCTTCGTTAAGTTTTCTAAATTATTAATTTCTATCGTAAAATAGTTTTCCAGCTGAATTGTTTCAGTGGCCCTTTTCTTGTGTTACACATAGGGTTTTAATTTCATTTCGACATCCCCTGCAGTGTTGTCGATATTTAACTTAGTACGCTGGTTATGGAGATCACACTGCGATGGAATTGTACAAAATAAGACAGCTGGAGAATGGAAATGCAGTTAACTATTACTATATCTCCCCCTATTTATACTCTACCTGAAGAAATTGGATAAAATTTTTAATCGACCAATCAACTGGTCGGTTACCGAGCCATCTATATTTCAGCGGTCACGGTCCACTGGGTGATTCTCAGTGCGTACCCATCGACACGCCCATAAACAATGCCATCCATGTTTAGTTGACAATCTCTGTATCTTAGTTCAAGAGAACTGTGCATTTCTTTGAAATTTTTGTTTATTGTTCCCGGAAACACGACGAGGTTCTCAATGCGATAGAGTGTCTGCACCCTTTGGTGGCGGAGCTTTGGGTCCTATAGCTGTGCATTTTCCAATAATTGCAATTATTTATGTGCATTCGCGTCCTGAAATGATTTACTCTCGAATACCAACACAGATCGTCGCTGTGCATACCTGCAAATTCATGCAAATAAATGAACCCGAGTGCAGACGAGGAGCAACCGTACACTGCATGTCAACCGGGCTTTACAATTGCAATGATATTGCAGAATAAAATAATTATCACATGAAAACGTAAGATTTTTTCTCTCAATTTCTAGAGAAGTAACTTTGTATAAAAAATAAGTGCTTAAGAATACCTTTGGCGAGAGATTGGACATTTATCTGGCAAAATAATATCTGTTATGCGTTTAAAAAATATATTAACTCTTCGAAAATACAATGTTTTACAGATAATCTGTTCTCAGTTGTGATTGGTTAGTCTCTGGACTGAATGTATCAGTTAACCAGAGTATACTGCCTATATGTCAGAGACATTCACCGATAAATAACAATAAGTGAATCTAAATTTCATTTTATTCCAGATTTGTTCTGTTTTAGCATTGAGGTACACGTGTGAGCTCCGTGCTGCGCCACTGCATTATCATTTGATCAAGCGGAGATATGTAAATAAAGCTTTTCATTGACTATCCATAGTCCCCACGGTGACGATAAAGGACTTTTTTTTCTTCCACGAATTTATTTTGTAAATGAGATAAAAACTGCAACGAACAGGAATTGAAAGATAATCTTGCCGGGATTAGGAAATCTCGACGTCTCGTCAGAGAGAGAGAGAGAGAGAGAGAGAGAGAGAGAGAGAGAGTGCAGGGGTACATATCCCAAGGTATTCAGAGATTGGATTGGATAAAAAATTGGCCATTCAATAAAATTGTGCTAGGTCACATCTCATGATAAAAAAGCTGAAACAAATAGGTTAATTCTACGGCAGTTTGAATAGAAAATACACAAAATCATTTTAAAAAATCGGTAATTTTACCTGGGTTCGTCATTTTTCTTTCTATATTACAAGCCCTTTAATTGATCGTATCTCATGACTTTTCTCTCGTTATTTTGAGAATCTGATTACGTTTTTTATCTTCAAATTTGTAATACTTTTATTTTTTTATGCACTCATCTGGAAAATTGAGGCATTAATTTTCTTTCTTTTTTTTTTTGAAAATAATTTTAACATATTTTTTATGCCCTATAGTTTAGCTGAGAATCATCGTGCTTCAAGTTGTGTTTGTTCCTTTTAATAATTTTTTTATTTATTGTATCTGTGAATGAAAGCTATAATGTCTCAAATATAATGGCCCCCTTCAATGAATATCTTAATCTGACTTTATATATAGCTTTACTTTTCACAGCTATATATTTAACATTTATTGGCCATTTTCAGTTTGATAAAAACTCCATTAATTAAGAAATATGATATCATAAATTTCCCTCAATTTTAATATATTTTGTATTAAACTGCTTGTGTTTAAACAGTTTTTTCTTCCCGAAAATACTGAGCGCAGACTTGAACAAACTTTATATTTCTACCAAAGATGTATATATACAAGAGTTATTACTGACAGAAAAATAATGCATATTTTACAGGTTTACATTGTACAGTGCGCTCTGTTTTCCATAAAAAAAAAATCACGAAAAAGGCATACCTTTTGCTTTGTTTGGTTATATACCAAAAAATGGCATCATTTCTTATGGGTTTTTTTTAAGATCAGTGGGTCATGTAAATGTGAAAAAAAATATTGGTAATATTAACAATATAATCCCTTCTCCAAAATAGATATTAATGAAATTTATCTGAATATATCATTCTAAAATACAATGTATTGACTTTTAAGGGCCAAAATTGGCTCTTATCATATATAGTCCTTTCCGACTAAAACAAAAAACAAGCGCTGAAACATAAGAAATCTTTTATCACGTTTTACTCTGTTTTATACATGTAAATCCACAATATCTGAATTTAAATTTTAAAAAATCTTGTGAGGAAAACCTCTATGAACATCTATACAGTTTCAAGAAGATATGTGATTAATTTTCCCTCTGATCTTTTAAAATGTTGTTACGTTTGATGAATTACGTGCCTTTTGTGCCAGTGGGAACGAAAGGAGAGGTAAGATGAGATGCATCCTAAATTACTTAATCTATATACTAAAATTATTTAAATAAAAGCGTAAAATGCTCCAAATCAAAATAATGTATGCGCAAAGTATTGTGCAATGGGAACCCTGGTCTTCCTCCTTACCCCTTAGCCACAAAATTCTATCTACCAGTAAAACTACATTTTTTTACTGCACCGTACAAGCTGCAGAAACTTGGGGTCTTTTTTTTTTTTGTAAGTACAGAAGTAATTCGTCACTGTACAGTACACCGAGGATCACAGCTGGGACTCGGCAAACGCGGGAAAAAGAACCCCGCATTAGTCACCTGTTATCCCAACCCAGCAAAAAAAATCCTCATCAAAGTTTAATATCAACATGAAATATTTACTTTACTTTTGATATAAATTTTATGTTTATAAATCAAAACTTAAAAACAATCTCTCTCAGACTCTGCCTCTTTCTTTCTCTCTACCTCCCTCTCTCTCTCGACACGAGAGTATGACTGGAACTCTCGTGCCCCCTATCACCTGTTTTTAAGCCTCTTTTTGTACAGCTGTAAAAGAGCGGTTGGTATTGACATACAAAGTAAGAGGTGTTTAGAGATAACAAAGTAAGACGGGGAAATCCTTCACCCGGATCCAGAATATCCCGCTGCTGGGGTCCCAAGCTCTTCTTTTAAAATCGCTCTGCATACAAAACTCATCCCAGTCAAATTAATCTTATGTTATTGGAGAAAAAAGAAAATCTACCGCATCTAAATCTTCTTACCTCTCAAACTTAATCAACTTGGTAGGAGGGAGAAATTGTATTTTATTTTTATCTGTGTCGCGTGCCGTACACGTGCCGTGGGCGCTATCTTTAATTTGTCAACTTATGCTTATGTTCATATACGCAATTTTTGGCAACGTTTCAATTTTACCTTGAACACAGCTAAAAAGAGTCATTGTGGCATGCTGCGGTATGTACAGAGATTTAATTGCGAGAGTTCACAAATATCTGAAAAAATACAGCGGTAAAGGTTATTTACTTGCAGTTAAATACGATACAGGGAAAAAAAATGGTTAACTTATAACCTTATTTTTGACTCCCACTATATAGTAATGGCAGTATATTATTTTTAAAAATGGAAATAGGTCCCTAACGACTTATGAAGAGAAGCTGGAAAAAAGAAAAATAAATATTACAACAATTTCAGTTATTTGTAGATATTCGATGTTTCGCTAACTATTACAAAGTCCACGTATTTCACTTTAAGTTAAAGTTTAAAATTTACATCTATGTTTCAAGTGTTTTCGGTTTGTTATTTATCTCTAACAGTTTTAGAATCAATAAAAGACAAAAAAAAACAAAACACAGACAATCTTCTAATTACCATGAAAGCTCTGTTTTTTTAACCGATTAGATTAATTATATTATACATTATGTTTATTCACCAATTAAGGGCCCACGGGGGGCATGAACAATTATTACAAAATGATAACATTGATTACAATTCTATATCAAGGATAATGTAACATGACTAGTGATTAAGTTTGACATTGAGAAGTGCATCACCACACTGGATCAAAAGCATAGAAACCATAGAATGATAAAAGAAAACACAATTAAATAAAAATGATAGATATATTAATTATAAGTATAGGGAAAATAGTAAAGAATTTTTTTTTTCATTTGCTGACAAAAGTCACTGGCTGAAATGCGTGCCCTTTCAATAAAGACAGCTGGATATGGGGTATAAATAAGAATTTACCCAAAAATAAAATTAAGCAGTGAAAGGGTTCTTATAAACCAGCTTGTATAGAGAATATAAAAGAAAATGAAGACTTAAAAGTTGTCTGACATATGAATTAACTCTATTCCACGTCATAACATTAGTTTGAAAAAAATTCATATAACTGATATATTCACCAACATGTTTAGCGTAATTATTTCGAGCAGGGGATTTTGATTTCATTTGACATGGCTATTGTAGTGGTAGCAGACACATCTATTTGTGAGCACAAAGTCGGGGTATTTGTTTACGGAAATGGCGTAAGTTTATACTATATAGAATGGTCTAATTATAATATGACAGTCTTCTCTTTAGCAGCCATGGTCTGCTAATTATCTGTTAACTGTATGTCTGAGGCCATCAGAGCATCACGCAAGATGATTTTGGGATATTTGATTAAAAGGCTTGAATTATCTTATTTTCCGATTAATTTGTTAAAATATGAACTTCTGTCAATTCTTGTCACTTCTTGATAGGAAATGACGACACGCATAGTTATACGTCTTTTTCATTCGGGTGTCTTTTTTGGGTGAGATTAACATTCCTTGTTGTTCATAGACAATTTCAAATTATTCTCGAGAACTATCCCAATTTTAAACCAAAGTTAGCACAAAGTACCCTTGGATGGAGGAGATTCAAAATTGTTCAAATAAAGGGCAACACCCTTTTCTAAGCGGAGAAATAAATTAAAAAAGAAATAGTAATAAAAACGATGGAATTATTTGAAAAGAACAAGGTATGGTTTCTATACAGATCTTGCCGTGTGTTTTTTTTTTTTTTCAAAAATGAAACTGGTGTAAAAGATGAAAACTAATGCTTTCTAAATCATTGAGATTCCATGCAGAAAATCATACAAATCATGTGTTTTTAAATGGTAATTGTGACATCATAAACATGCGCATTTTCCCGTATTTTCTTCAAAAGTTGCAGAAGACACCAATTTTCAATTGAATTTTCTTTCAGAAAATATTGTCCACAGGCATCGCCCACAAAGATTTTGAGATATATGATTTTTTGTTCTTTTTTGCACAACATATCAAAAAATCAAAGTGGGCGACGGCTGTGGACAATATTTTCTAAAGGAAAATTACCCTTGAAATTGGTTAATTTGAGGCTTTTTCTGTTAAAAATACAAAAATGCATCACATTAATGACGTCATCTGCAGAATGGTAATCCTCTGTGCCATATTCTTTTCTAATTTATCAAAGTCATATACTTATAATTAATAATTAAGCCAGTTTCAAAACTTTTTGATAACGTAACATTTTAGGGCACAATTCAGCTAAAACCATACCTTCTTTTCTTCTTCTCAAGATTAACTTTTTAATAAAGACAATGTTCAAAAACAATTCTAATGTACACGCGTCTTCCAAGTGGAAGACATCGCCTGATCTCCAACCTCAGTTGTGTTTCAAACCAAGTGGGTCATCTGCAGAAAGAAAAAGAGGCATTTGTGAAACACTGATACCCCTGTATAGCAGCTTAGCAGCTAAATTTCTAAAATGCAAGTCAAACTCCAAGGCCAAAAATAGAAGAAAAAGAAAATAAACCCAAAGAAAGGCCTTGAAACGAGGAAAACAAAACTTAAGGTCAACTTACAAAGAAGATGGGTGGATAAGGCGGGCAGAATGCCTATAGCGTCAGATATTAAGAAATCACATTTGATATGTAAATTGAGTATTTAAATTTACATCTCATTATTGAAATCTATGAAAATATGAGGTAAAAAAACTTTTTCTGAGAGAAAATAAATTTCTTTTAAAAATTTCATTTATAAAAATATTCCATGTTTTTCGTGGGATTCGAACCCCAGCAATAAAATACCGATGTGTCAGACTGCTTTGAGACTTACGCGCTAACCACTATGCTACATGGGTGATGTGTTGTAGTGGCATTTAAATCATGTTTGTGATATGACCCTTGACTTAATGGACTTGAAGTATTTCTCGGAAAGATGCGAATATATTGTCATAAAAGTGTATTTTTAAGGTATAGTGGGTCTTCCCTCCATTTTTTTGTAAACCAAAAAATATATATTTTATCGCAAACTTTTAGGATTATCTTTCAAAAAAATGGAGCGAAGACCCACTCACATTGAAAAATTTTGTTAAAGTATGAAAAAATGGTCGTTTTTGTTCTTTTAAGTCTGTGTATGGTTTTTCATAGGCAAATATTTTCCGTTTTTGTGAGATTTTTGTAAATTATAGAGATTTTACATTAAGTATACTTTAATACTAGATGAGATATGACATAAAATTTGGATATAATTGAGATTAAATTTTTTCACTTCTTATTTGTCGCGCTATAGGCATTCTCCCGCCTTATACGCCCATCTTCTTTGTCAATTACTCCATACTCCAAAGTAAATTAAAGTTCAAAATTGTTAGTTTCTAAAAATTCCCCTTTGAAAAAAAGATGTTGCACATGTAAACCATTAAAAAAAGCATGGCTGAGATACGTTTTTAAAACAAACTTAGCTCTAAGGTCAAGGTTTAAGTTTCAAAATTGCTGGTACAAAAAGGTCTCAGAACAAGGAAAACACATGTACATGTATAATATGAAAACAGTAAGTAGCGTTTAGGGTTCGGCGCACTTACCTCGGTCATTATTTTTGAACGCTTGATGCTGGGACTTTCGCATTTCTCATAAGTATATATTTCTTTGGAAAAGACCTTCCTGAAGTATTTTGGTCCTGTTCATTTTAAATTGACCTTTACTTTTCACCTTCTTTTGAGAAACTTTAACCTTAGCCACAACTTCCCAGCAATTGCACTACGTCATTCATCTTTCTCAGGTGTATTCTTGAAATTATTTCTTTCTTTGCGTACCAACATTTTTATCTTTTGACTAAATTTTTAAACTATATCCGTTATTTAAATTTACTATTCAATTCTGCAATTGCTTGTTATTGAAATTATTAGTTAGTTCTTGGAAATTGCTCGGTTCCATTTAATTTTCTTAATGATATGTGCACGGATTTCCTCTGTGTCCTAATTATTATTTTGGACTTTATTTTACTAAGTCAGAGAATGCAAAGCAGACAAATGCAAAACAGCTGCGGGGGACTAATGCATGAAGAGCCTAACAGGTTAATTACCATACATGTTTCTAATGTGTCTTGAATTGTCATGATTAATTATGTTTACACTGTTGCACATTACAGGACAAATTAAAATAATGGGCGTCTTTTCATCTGTATTGAAAATGTATTTGTATCTTCTAAGTAATGCATCAAAGACTTGAAAGAAATGCAAAGTTAACAAATTAAAAGTGAATTAGCGAGACATTCTTTAAAATCATCAATATTTGAATATTTAATAAAGGATATAAGTATCTGTAATCAAAGATGAAAATAAGATAAGCAACAACATCTATAGACTGGACTCATTGAAATAGCTATGTTTATAATAACCAGTATAGGTCTGCTCGTATAAATAAAATTACATGTATTTCAATAAATTTCAGATACTTGTTGAAGAATGGGAAATTTTTCCACTGACATCTCCTGATCAGCAGCCTGCAGTAATGTCTCAAATCACGTGGTTTATCTAGAAAAGAAAAAATATGACAACAACTTTATTTATTTAAATTCTTTTGCATTGTAAATGAGTCTCTTTTCAGTCATGTTTAAAGAAATATGTTGCATTTCCTAAAATTTATGAAAACAGGAAAAAAAACCTTATGTATTTCGCTGATTCTTGGAAACATTTGTAATTCTGTATTTTCTATGTCTTCTTTTCCATGTTATTTGTGTCTCACACCATAAAGCCATACATGGTGTATGTGAACTCTTAATCTTATTAATCTTTTTAAAAAAATGCTTGCCAAGTCAACTAATTATATTAAAAAAAAAAACAGCGTCTAAATCTGAAGACCGGAAGAATATCAGCTGTAGGGGACTAATAATGGAAACAAGAAAGGTGGTGTGTCAAACAAGTTTATTTTTATCACTGTCAACATTTACAGTTTAACAGTATAAGGATATACGCAACGTACCTTACCAATTGATAATTTTTTAAGATGTTATCAATTTAAGATTATATCAGATGTTCATAGACAAAAATTAGCAAGCATTCCCAAGGGTTTTGAAAGATATTAATTTGATGAAAATTTTTGGATGATTCAAAGAAAAATATGTAAAAGAAAATAAAAAATACTGAATATATATTCCAGATGTTTCTTTTATATAATCGGTATAGAAAAAGTGTACAACACCATATATAGAAGTGTACAACACCATATATAGAAGTTGAAATATAACACACAGTTCCTTTAAAATTTGGAACTCTTCAACTAAATGGTAAAAAAAAAATTTAACCTAGTTGCGTATGACCTTAAACGCTGGTTCATTGGTAGAAAAATCAGTTTGCTACAATGGTTAATGCTCGGTTTGCTCTCAGTTCCTCAGCAAGTACATTTTAACATTATCATTTATAATTATTTCTAAACATGCTTTAATTACCTGGTTTTCTGTTTGTAATTTACATTCTTTTCCAAGAAATGCAAAAATAATTTGAACGAAACTATGTAACTATGATTTATTTCTTGAGGAATTTTTAAAAGTCTAGAATGTCGGAATGTTTCTACAAACAAAATAATTAAATGAACATCAAATCAAAGTTGATACCTGAAAATAATTTGTGTCCAAAAGATTAAATTTGTACCAACTTTTGTAGATTCCTGGAACAAATTGTTTAAAAAGAAAGATCAGATTAATACCAATGAATAAAAGCAATCAATAATAATTTGCTTTCCTAAAATGTCAGGGTCCTTCCGTAATACCCAAGTAAAGCAATTTGAAGATTAAATTAATACAAGAGAAATAACTCTTAATCAAATCAATAATAATTTGCTTTTCTAAAGTAAAGCAATTTAAAGTTTAAATTAGTACAAGAGGAATAACTCTTAATCAAAATAAAACAGGCAACTTTATCACAGATTAGTATTGTCCTGTTTTAGCTTTAATAAAACCACATTTTATCTGGAATGGGCCATGCTCAAAGCAATTTCTAGTACTGTAATTAATTATACATATTAACTTTATACATTTCAAAAAGACATTCCTTTCCATCCTTTGAATTCAAAAGTATGCATATAAATACTGGCTATTCTATCTATCAATGCCTGCAGCAACTCCATTATGGACTAAAGAATCAAATGAAGAAATGGAGAATCTGAATGTGTAACAGGTGCCATTTATGTCTCTAATGACCTGAGTATTGAGATTCTGTCTGTAGTTATATTTAATCCCTAAATATTTAAATATTGTTTACTTCCAAAATCAGTAGGATGTATGAAGGTAATATGTACTGGTTTTCCAATTCAAGATAAGTTTGGTATAAAAGTAAAATATGCATCTATTTTTTCAAATCCTTTACATTTTTTTTTAAACCAGCCCTCGGTATTTAATAAAACTTGTTTTTAGACTTGAGTTGGTAGGTATTACACACGGACTTACATTAATTCCCACTGCAGTAGGACTTGTTTTAGGTTTGAGTTGGTAGGTACTACACATATACATGTACTTACATTCCCACTGCAGTAGGACTTGTTTTAGCTCAACTCAGCCGAAGGCTCAAGTAAGTTTTTCTGGTTAAAATTTGAACTACTGGACCAATTTCAACCAAACTTGCCACAAAATATCCTTGGGTGAGGGGGTTCAACTTTGTTCAAATAAAGGACCACATCCTCTTCTATGGGGAGATCAGTTGACATATCCGAATGTCGAGTTGAGGGCCACAGCAATTAAGTGTTTTCTTCTTCTCACGCATAAGATTTTGCATAAATTCTGGTTCATATGAATACAAAGAAGGTCTTCTAATAACAGAACACAGCTTAATTAGTACCCGTGGGAATTGTTCGATTGTTCGAAGACCTGGTCTCCAAAAACCACATAGCCTAGATACTGTCAATCAGAAACACAAGCATCTTTTTGATGTCGACTTCAGAGTACTTGTGTGTACAATCAGAATGTGCCATAACAAAATAATTTTGCAAATGACCAATGACGAGGTAAGCAAATTTACGAGTTCCATTTTTATTGAAAAAGCAGCTGTCAATGATATCATAAAGCCTGGACATAAATTCATCGTTGGGAATAAAGTATAAAGTTGATAATCGTAAGTTTTAAGCTGTCGATTTTGGAAATGTCTTGTGATTTTAAATTGTCCAAAAGTTCTTTGGAATTTTTGAGTGTCCATATCTGATTCACACCACTTCTTGAATATATTGTCGCACAGTACTCTTGAAGTCAAAAGCAGTTTATAAACAGTAATTTAAAGCAAAAACCATGCGCGGATCTAGAGGGGGAGGGGGTCAGGACCCCCCTGGAATTTACAAGGTTATTAAATTAAAAAAAAAATTCTGGATCCGCGCCTGAAAAACAACCATCTTGACCATCTTGATAGAAAGACTTTCAAGAGTAAATTTTTCTCTAAAGAAAATCAATGCTACAATATATCAGATTCGCAACATCTTTAAGATATAGCAAAAGTTTACAGGTTAAATTTCTTATGAAAAATGTCATTGATACAGTTTACATTCTGTTATTTAAGGTACATTGGTACTCTGATAAGAGAGATAACTCTTAATGACATATATGCCTATTATTCCTTTATAGATTTTCCAAGTTGAAGTGTCTTTTTTGTCCAATTTTGCCCCGCAAGCTATGCTATAATCGTTTGTATATTACATGTACTTATAAAACCCTTTTCTTTTGGAAAATCATTGAGGTTCAAGCAAAATTTTATATGAGAGAGCAGAGGATTTATGAACCTTAAAGCAAAAGCAACCACCTTTAAGATAGCAAGACGGGGTAATTCCCCCTAAAATTAGAATATATATGAAAGAGCGCGAACATGTACACTTTGAAAATAGCAGAACTCTACAAAGCAAAGGACATGATAGGGTAAGACCAGTATTTGGCCCCCGATTTTGGGTATCTTTCAAAATGATCCAACAGTTTATCCATAAAAACCTGTTGTCACCCCTGCCACAAATTAGGTATTGGTTTTAAGATTTAGAATATACAGGTGTCAGAGTGAGGTCAAGAAATAGGTCATTTTCAAACATTTCTCATTTTATGCAAATTTTCATCAAGCTTACAGCACATTTTCTTTCGGAAAACATAGAACACACGCTTGCCTATCTGCCAAATTTATGTATTTTATACACTAATATCAGATGCAGTTTATGTGTAAAAATCTCGGATAGGCAAGCTTGTGCTCTATGTTTTCCGAAGAGAAATGTATCCAAAATATGATGAAATTCCACCAGAATTGAGGAAATCTGGAAAATGCCCTATTTCTGCACCCTCTAGTTGCTTTCATGTAAGCTTTGAATCAAAATTAGTGCTTGTTTTAAAGTAAGCGTCACTTTAACTTCTTAACTACAAATAATCACAATTTTACCAGTGTTCTGATTTTTGTCTCAAATAAGGGGCCAGATTCGGCTGTTAACCTATCTTGTCCTTTCTCTCAAAAATGACATTCAAGCAAAAGCCACAATCTTGATATCAAGACTCTACAGGGTAAATTTCCCCCAAAAGAAAATCATTAATACAGGATTCATGATTCACAAACAGCTTAAAGATAGCAACAATCTACAGGGTACATTTCCTCTCTAAAATGATATTGACACAGTTAACGAGGGTTGTCCCAAAAAGTCGTATACAGGGATAATAGCTTATTTTCTCTTTGCTAAATCAAATTTCTTTTCTCGTCATAGCAAAAGTAACATTTTATTATCATGCATTTCAAGTTTTATGACGATACCACATTTAATAAGAAAACTATAAAAAATAATAATAAAGAAACCATGTAAGTATACATCGGCGCACGAAAGCAAACGTAATTTACGTCTCTCATAACGTCATGAACTCTTTCTGCTTCACATGCGTCTATTAACATCCAAAATGAGCAAATTTTAAAGTGAAAGACCACTCTTGACTAAGGGGCTTATTTAAATTTACTACTGTCCATTTTTTAAGCAGATTCAAATTTTAGTCAAAATTTAGTTGAAAGATCACCTTACATTTAAGGCAGCGGGGAACACACCTTGTTTGACGACGTTCAGAATGTTCCCAACTGTCTGCGTTTAACAAACATTTCTCTACTTCTTACATGCAGTAACTATTTTTTCGATATAAAGAGAAAATTGTCATTAAATCTCATGTCATTTAAAACAAGTCATCTATTAAAATCTAGTGTGTAATGTCCTTTCTGTGCCATTTTCCCCGTCTCTGATGTATATAAAACATACCAAAAACATTTTATTACAATTCCGTGCGCCGGTTACGCGTTTGACGACGTCATTTTCATTTATCTCAATTCCAACAACACTTTGAAGATCATGGCACTAGTCGTCTGTTTTTAATTAAGAAATAAATAACAAGTTTATAAACTTCAATGGAATTTGAAGTGGGTCGGTCACGTGATCAAATCCTCTTAAGGCCGAAGATCTTCTCGTATATATAAATTTGAGATTGACAATTAAATATTAAATAAAATATATTCGGATATAAACAATGCACGAACCGGTCGCCGTATATTCCGTCAAAAGTACGCAAGGCGTAAATCGGCTTGAAAGGCGGTTACGCTTCCAATTCGTCAGGTTAAAAATTCTATTTGGAAGAGAATATTCTGTCAAAGGCTACTTGTGATCCGTAATTGTGAACATTTTGTTTGTGAAAATTGATCATTAATGCTGAAAGACGCAAGAACATGTTCAAGAATTGATGATAAAAAGCTGGAGGAATTTCTGTCGCTTGAAAGGGATGGATGGATCCGATGGATTGGGACACTTGTCCAAGCCAGTTAGCCTTATCAAGTATTAAATTTGATCAAAAACATTCAATCTACGATTTCAGTAACTAAAGGCATATTTATGATGTTAACACGGATACACTAATGACTAGTATTGGCGACAGCTTGTAAACATTGAAGTACGACAGCGCCGATCGAGGTGTTTCTCAGCTGTTCGTGGCGTGATTGCAATGCTTTGATATTTTTCAACAGATTTACACATTTGTCGTGAGTAGAATTCAATGAAAGAATATAGTTTTAGAATATCGTAAAGAATTAACTTAAGGTCTAACGAAAATAAGGACAAATGAAAAGTTCGAGATTGTGCAGCTGACAAAGGTGACATACAACTTTTAAACAAAGGCTAGTTTCTATCAGTATATTCTCAATGTACACAGGTTAAATCGATCGCCAAAAAAATGTATGAAGTACTTGTTCACGTTGTAAATGAAACAATTATTTCACTTGCTTATTTTGTTCATTTTTATACATGAAAAACAAGTCATTTTACATTGATAATTAACTGTATATATTATTGCTTCGTGTAATTCGGCCATGTATTGACCTCTGACCTCTGACAAACTTCATACAGAATTGAAGATATTTTCTCTGTATATGTTTATATGGTGGAAAGATACCTCAAATGTATATATTGCTATTTATATGAAAAAATTGGCATATTATAAAGAATTTGACTCTGGTTTCACTGATTTAAATTTGAGTTCAATTTTAACATAGTACCAAAGAAATATAAGCAATATATACAACATTGCAAAGCAGAGACATCCATCTTTCGGATAGCAAGACTTAACAGGGTAAAATTTGCCCCAAAGAATATCACTGATTCATAATTTTTGCTTCTTAAATCTTGGAGGTAGCAAAAATCTAGAGAGTAAATTGCTCTCAAATAATATTACTGAAACAGTTTATTATATTGCCCTTTGAAAATAGCAAATATCTACGGGGTAAATTTCCAAAAAGTGTCAATGATAAGTATATAAAAATACCCTCCAAAAATTGAAACGCATAGAATTTTAGTTACACATTGAACATAAATATTATTTAATAAAATGTATTGAAAAAAAAGTGGTTTGCTAATCCTTATAATTTCATTAAAAACCTCCAAAAAGCGTTCCAATGATAATTTCTTGTATTATTGAAAATATGAAAAAAAGGAATTTATATCTCCCTGATTTGACATTGAAGCGTAGGAAAATTCATTTAAGACATAATTAAAAAAGAATAACGAATGTATTAACCTTATATGTAGGTTAACACAACATTATAACTTCTTAACGTAGAAAAACAATGAAGCTTTTCGCATCTTTCTTTCCCTGTTAAAGGAATAATTTTTTTTTTGCTCTCGTTAAACTTTCTTTATTTAAACAGCGTCCTTATCTTTGACCCAAGTTCCACTTCTATGTTTTTCCTTTTGGTTGATGCAATATCCAGATTGCAGAGTGCATTTTTTTAAAGAAAATGTAGACGACTCGTAAATCATCTAATTACATAGTTTCTTACTTAACTTTAATTTTCCAAAGCCATGGACATTCATTAATGATTTCACGACAAGCCTGGCGGATTTAATATTGAGCACTATAGTAGAGCAGTAGGTGCCTGCTCCTAATTTTTTTAAAAATAGTCTTTCTATTTATTTCGTATGGAAATTTCAGTCATCTACCCCCCCCCCCCCCCCCCCCCCCCCCCCCCTCCCCGCCCGGCCAACAAACGCATACATTTTACACACACGTTTATTTATTTGTTCATTTATTTTTTAGAATAATAATACTCATTCTACATCATAAGATTAAGATTATTAAAAAAAAATAAAATGCAATTAAATTAAATAAAAATCAGAAAAGTCCAGACAGGATGTGAAATAAAGTAATATACATGTATTTCTCACGGTCACTAAGACCATCAAGGAAGTTTTTCTTATAAGAGGAAAGTCAGAGAGGATGTGAATTAAATTGTGTATTATGAAATCTATATTACCTTTATTTTCTACCAAATATATTTGTTCTAAAATTCTACTTCTAAACAATGTTTGTATGGGAAACAATCCAGGACAGAGAAAACAGGTGCAAAATGCTATAATTATTTGCAATTCAACCAATGAGACTCCGAAAGCGGGGGACAAGAAATATCTCAGTTTGCTTGCTTTAATTACTTATTCCATCTGAGTTTTTTCAGATCTTATGTGTAAAAATTGATTCCACTAGAACTTCACAAATGTAAGTGTCAATATTAATATTTTTCACTGAAAATATCTACACTATCTGAATCAGTATTTAAACACCAGACAACACATTCTAATAATTTTTTTTTCCATTTTGAACTTAGATAAATCATTGAAAGTTAAGAACACAGAAAGATATATAAATTAAAATGAAACTCATTTATGTAATCATTTATGTACTCATTACAGAACCCGAAACTCTCATGACAGCAGTGTAAAATTCAAAAAATTCCAACACTTAGTATTCTAAATCAGTGCATTTTGTTTACAATAATTGTACCATAATATGTGTACTTATCCAAGTTTAATATTTTGATACAAAATCAGATGTCACAGTCAGAAGAATGATAAACTCTTGTGTGTTTCCTCTGTTTATGTCTTTAATAATGTTTGCTTGTTTATTGCTTAACCCCTCTCTCGAGAATTTTTCACTCAATTTATTGACCTAAGCTCAGCATTCAGGGCGTCTGAGCAGTGAGGGATCGTGCCAGTACCTACTGAGACACGGAACTACGGTTTATACGGTCTCATCCAAAGGACCATTCTTCATGTCCCTTGGGCCACGCGGACGACCTCTTCAATAATTAGTCGTTAACATACGATGCTGACTGATGTTTTTCATACTAATTATTAGTCCATTATTTATACCCTGAATTTACGACAGATTTTTAGTTATTTCCCGATCAAAACATGGAGCACACGGCGGGTGTAACCGGTGAGCAGGGGATGCTTACTCCTCCATGGTACCTGATCCCACCTCTAATGTTTCCGAGGTCTGTGTTTGCTCTGCTCCTATTTTGCATTGTTTAATGGACTTTGATATTGAAAGATATGCTAAATTTAAATTCGGTCATCAACAGTGAGACAGGATGAGATCAAGATGTTATGTACTGGCGAAATAATCTCCATGTGATCTGGTAATTATCTCAGTCTCAGTATTACAACACACAAAGACAAACACTGATCCTCTGTGACTGTTCTGAGAGTCCACCCGGATTTACTTTGTTATATTTACTGTCACCGAGCAGGAACAGAGGAATCCAGCGAGCTTGTGTTAGTATGTATAACAGACATTATATATCTAGTTCTATATACAGACAGATCAAGTGTTCAGACTTAATTCCACATGGACCTTGTGCCAGTACAAAAGTCCTAACAGTAGAATTTGATTTTGCCTACTGTTAAGTTTGTGACTTTTGGCCTCCCTCTGCCTCCTCATGGATAGACAGATGTCACTCGTGGCCCCAGTATCATGTTGTTGAAGATATACTGAAAAATGGATGTCACTTTGTAGCAGTCGGACATAAACTAGGAAATCATGAAGACCATGAATGGAGAATTTCTTTCTTATCTTCACAATCAGTAGAAGGTCTTCCGTTGGAAACGGAAGACCTTAATAAATTGAGGAAACATACAAACGTCTACGATTCTTCTGACTGTGGTTTTGTATCAATATATAAAACAGGGGTATATAATTTTTGATTAGTGTACATTTTATGGTAAAATTATTGTAAACAAAATGCACTGATTTCAATAACTAAGTGTTGTAACTTATAGAATTTTACACCGCTGTCATGAGAATATTAAATAGAATTCAATTTTTACACGGTTTCGTGTGCTGTAATGAGTACATAAATGAGTCCATTCAATCATCTTTCATTTTTTATGTTCGAATTTTTCAATGATTTATCTATGTTGAAAATGGATAAAAAATTATCAAAATGGGGAAAAATATTATAAGAATGTGTTGTCAGGTGTTTAAATATTGATTCAGATAGTGTAGATATTTTCAGTGAAAAATATTAATAATGATACTTACATTTGTGAAGCTCTAGTGGAATCCATTTTTACACATAAGACCTCAAAAAATTTCAGATGCAATAGGTAATTAAAGCAAGCAAACTGAGATATTTATTGTCCCCCGCTTTCGAAGTCTCATTGGTTGAATTGCAAATAATTATAGCATTTTGCACCTGTTTTCTCTGTCCTGGATTGTTTCCCATACAAACATTGTTTAGAATTTAAGAACAAATGTATTTGGTGGAAAATAAAGGTAATATAGATTTCATAATACACAATTTAATTCACATCCTCTCTAACTTTTCCCTGAGAGAAAAAAAACCCTTCCTTGTTGGTCTTAGAGACCGTAAGAAATACATGTATTAAATTATTTTATGTCCTGTCCGGACTTTTCTGATTTTTATTTAATTTAATTGCATTTGTTTTTTTTAATCATCTTATTCTTATGATGTAGACTCATCAAGAATGAGTATTATTCTAAAAAATAAATGAACAAATAAATAAACGTGTGTGTACAATGTACATACGTTTTTTGCCCGGGGGGGGGGGGGCTTTAGATGACTGAAATGTCCATACGAAATAAATAGAAATACTATTTTATAAAAATTTATAAAAATTAGGAGCAGGCACCTACTGCTCTACTCTAGTGCGCAATATTAAATCCGCCAGGCTTGTCGTGAAATCATAAATGAATACCCAGTGCTTTTGGAAATTGAAATTAAGCACAAAAAAACACTATCTAATTAGATGATTTACGAGTCTTAGAATTTTATCCATAGGTCAACTATACACTGCTTCAAAATATTGCGGCTAGATTTTTTATTGAAAAATGCACTATGTAATCTGGCTATTGCATCAACCAAAAGGAAAATATAGAAGTGGGACTTTGGTCAAAGATTGTTAATGAGGACGCTGTTTAAATAAAGAAAGTCTAACGGGAGTTAAAAATAAAATTTTATTCCATGACAGGGAAAGAAAGAAGCGAAAATCTTCACTGATTTTCTTTATTTAGAAGTTATAATGTTATGTTTACCTTCATATTAAGCTTTTCCCGTTTACATGGTATTTAGATAGCAGCATTATTTGAAATATTAAGATAATAAATTCGTTATTTTATTTTTATTATTTCTTAAATAATATAACTATGTTTCAATTTTAAATCAGGATTATGTATATTTCATTTTCATATTTTAAATGGAACGCTTTTTGGAGGTTTTTAACAAAATTATAAGGATTAACAAACCACCCATTAAAAAGTTTTAAGAAATTTATTTTGCGAAATAGTAAAATGCAACTGATGTAGTATATGTAAGTTTATGAGTTATTTTGGCTTGAAAGAGGAATATCAGAGATTTATAATTTTGAGATGAAAAATTATGAAGTCGGGAAATTTTGTAATTGTGTGTATCGGTTTAAAGATACCACAGAGTCTGACACATCTGTTTCAAACTTGGATATTTTACTTGAAAAAGATGTTAATGGTAATCTAACAACCAAGCTATATGATAAACGTGATAACTTTAACTTTTCTATCGTTAACTTAATTCCCTTACCTATGCAGCAATATACTAGTACCTTCATCACATGCATACGGAGTATATATATATATATCAGTTGATTCGATATGCAAGAGCATGCTCTACGTATGAACAACCATTCCCCAGATAAATCTAAGTCCAGGCATCGTTGAAATTCCTATGGGTACTAATTGAGCTCCGTCCTGTTATTAGAAGACCTTTTATGTATTTATATGAAGCAGACTTTATTCAAAATCTTATGCGTGAAAAGAAGAGAACACTTTCTGTGGCCTTCAACTTGACATTTAGATACGAAAATTGATCTCCCCTTAGAAGAGGGCGTTGCCCTTTATTTGAACAAGGTTTAACCCCCTCACCCAAGGATATTTTGTTGCAAGTTTGGTTGAAATTAGTCCAGTAGTTCTTAAATGTGAAATGTTTACGACAACAATGACATCAAGAAATTTAATCAGAAAAGCTCACTTGAGCCTTCGGCTTAGGTGAGCTAAAACAAGTCCTACTACAGTGGGAATGTAAGTCCGTGTGTAGTTCCTACCAACTCAAGCCTAAAGACAAGTCTTATTAATACCGAGGGCTGGTTTCAAAAAATTGTTAAGTGTTTGAAAAAATAGTTATGCATATTTTGATTTAATACCAAACTTATCTTGAATTGGAAAACCAGTACATATTACCTTCATACATCCTTCTGATTTTGGAAGTAAACAATATTTATGTACAGTGGGATTAAGTATAATTGCAGACAGAATTACAATACTCAGGTCATTATAGACATAAAGGGTACCTGTTACACATTCAAGTTCTCCATTTCTTCATTTTACTCTTATCTTTAGTCCATAATAGAGTTGCTACAGGCATTGATAGATAGTTTCACCGGTATCTATAAGCATGCTTTTGAATTCAAAGGATGAAAAGGAATGTCTTATTGAAATGTATATTGTTATACATGTACCATTAATGATGTAGTACTAGCCATTGCTTTGAACATGGTAGAATGTGGTTTTATTAAACCAAAAACAGGACAATATTATTCTGTGATAAAGTTGCCTGTTTTTATTTTGATTAAGAGTTATTTCTCTTGTATTAATTTAATCTTCAAATTGCTTTACTTGGGTATTACGGAAGGACCCTGACATTTTAGGAAAGCAAATTATTATTGATTGCTTTTATTCATTGGTATTAATCTGATCTTTCTTTTTAAACAATTTGTTCCAGGAATCTACAAAAGTTGGTACAAATTTAATCTTTTGGACACAAATTAACAGTACATAGAAACCTTCTCTTGCCTATTGGAAATTTGGATTTCCAACCAACAGAACCACGAGTTATAAGACCTACTCCTAGACCCAGAAAGAGATTACCAAAAAAGGCGAAGAGAAATACACCGGATACAAAAGACGAAAGTGACAGCAGTGACGAAGAAATCATATGGACCGGTCCACGTCGACCAAACCGTGTTGAAGGAAATAGTATTCCTTTAAGTGTTGGTACAGATCAGACTGACGACGGTCAGATCCCAGCTGGCTGGACTGAACCAATAGATGAAGACACAGATGTGGGAGAGGACGCTCTCACTCTTGAAGAAAAGAGCAACACATCTGATGCTTCCCAGAATTGTGAGCCAGAGACTGAAAGTCTTTCTCTGCAAGATGAGGATTCACATGTTGAAGAAGCAGTCGAAGAAGCTGAAGTTGTTGAAAAACAACAGGCTAATGATGAAAATGTAGAAGCTGCCACTCAAGAAGAAACTGAAAATCAAGCTGCAGGTATCCAGACAGCAGATTTGCCCAAAGAACCTGAAAAGCCAACAAGACCAGTAAGAGCGAGGACTAAACCTGCTTGGATGAAGACAGGAGAATACTCCATGTCCGTACAACCTGCTAAAGATCCAGATTGGATATTAAAATGTAATTATTTAAAATCTCTTGTTTCAGATAACCATCTCTCCGGTGTAGACCAGAAGCAGCTGTCCTCTACTTTCCTCGAAATCCTGTTGCAGAAATGATTTTTTATGACTTATAATTCACTTTGATTTTATTTTTAATTATTCGTTCACACTTCTATAGAGATGAGATGACGAGGACGTCATTTCAAAGGAGGGGAAGTGTGTGATAGTATTGATTTTATATTGATTTTAATTTAATGTATTTTTCTTTCAGATGCCATTGAAAGTTATAAAATAACTTTCAATAATAAACTTGATTTAAAATAAATATGTTTTATTTAAACATTAAACATGTAAATAAACTTGTAACAAATTACTCTAATTAAAGTCTAGAAATCTCTAGAGCCCTAAACTTTAAACTTAACTTTTAACCTTGAATAAATACATAAGTAAAAATAGCCATTGGTCAATAATTTCCCGCCAAAACCTTTGACCCCCTTTGTCCAGTGTGTCCAGCTAATTACTAGCCAAGGAGCAGTCAAAGTGTATAGTTGTGTTTTTGTATTTTTGGAGAAATCTTTAAGACCACTGACAGTAAGTTGACTTTTTGACATTTCTATTTCATATTAATATTTTCCTATTAATTACTGAATGAAAGAGGCATATGAGAGATTTATTAAATTATTTAAGTTTGTCAAAAGCTGATAAACTAGTTGATTTTAAACTTTGTAATGAATGTATTTTATGACACAAAGAATATGATATATAGTGTATGGATGTTATTTATAAATTGTAGATATTGATAATCCATAAGCCATACACACAATTATGTATATGAGGGATTCATACCCATAGTCTGGTATGTTGTCATATGTACATAAAGCAAGTATATAATTGTAAATAGTCATTATATCCACTATTATGAAGTGAATAAGAGAAATATCATTTGTATATTTAAAGTCAAGAGGTATAACTCATTGATATGTGTCAATATTTAATATTTTATAATCTAATTAAATATATAGTAATTATTTGATTTTATGATGACAATAGATTCTGTTATTATATGTGATATCAACTTGAGTAAATGTATTTTATATTATTTTGCAGAATCTGCTTTATGATGATGCATTTGGTATTTATGCAACTGTAATAAACATCATCACAGTGAAACATCTTGTTTTCAATTGCTGCTCCCGCTACATAGATATCTCATACACCTTTGCAAGTTCAATTTGTGTAATTACCAGACCGGTGTATCTCTAATTCAGCCTCAGAAATCAGAGTTTGTTGATCTGTACAGATGGAGAGTCTGGGGTTATGAAAGACATTTATAATATAAGACCTAATGGAGGGACTGTGAAGCAGGAATGTTAGACCCTTCTCTTACAACCCATGTAGTCTGAAAAATAATTGATGTTGGGCTTCACCCTAAATTTTACTGAGAAACATGTTGTTGTCTGGAATGAAAAGTTAGGACAGACTCCCTCATACACCCATTTTAGGATTTTTTAAAACAAAGCCAAAAACACACCAGGAAATTTTTTGGACACCAGTGAGGTATTGTATTTTGTTGAATTTCCCAGAAAATTGTTGTTTTCATGTGATAGGAACACAACAATTTATCATCATCACATATACTCCCTTGTAAATTATTTCTGTTAAATTGACAGTGGTTCATTGAATACACTAGTTTTTGTTCTGCCAGAGAGAAAGAAATTCTCCATTCGTGGTTTTCATGTCTACCTAACTAACATAAGGTTGGGACCATGAGTGACATCTGTCTATCCATGAGGAGGCAGACGGAGGTCAAAAGTCACTAACAAAACTGTGAGCATTATCATAATCGAGTTTCTAAATGTTCCACTGGAACAGGGTCCATGTGGAATAGTAAGACGTGGAGATGCAGAACACATGATCTGTCTGTATTTAGAACTAGATATATAATGCCTGTTATACATTCTGACACAAGCTATTTGGGCAAGTATGTTGGTACTTGGTGACAGTACATATAACAATGTGTACCCTGGTGGACTATCAGAACAGTCACAGAGGTTCAGTGTTTGTCTGTGTGTGTTGTAATACTGAGACTGAGATAATTCCCAGATCACACAGTGATCATTTGGCCAGAACATTGCGTCTACATCTGATCCTTTCAGTCTGAATCATTCTCTGTAACTTCCACCTAACAACACACTGTACACATTATTTGTCTTCACTTGTTTTTCCATCACATCATTAATATCCAACACATCTTTCCTCATGGCAACCAGTCGTGAGGTCCCCACTTTACGACACAGTCCCACAAACACTGACTCTGATATGTGTTGTATAGTTGTCCTACTGTTGATGAAGAAAGTTAAATTAAGTATATCTTTTCTATTTTACCACTTTAGTCAATCATTTGAAATTATCATTCTTAAGTTTGCTTTACCCCTCCCCAAACTTGAAAAGGTATATAGCGATAAAGATATACGTCCATCTGTGTATATTATACTAAAATGCTTTCATGACAACATCTTAGATCAAGAAAGTTTTAGGTGCAAAAATAAGTACAGTAAGTAAATTGAGAGATTTATACCCCCGCATTTAGAGTCTCATTGGTTGAATAGCCAAGATTTATGGCATTTTGTACCTGTTCTCTCTGCCCTGGATTGTTTATCCAACATGCAATAAAATGCTTAGTATTTTAGAACAACTTTATATGGTTAAAAATAACGGTAATATAAATGTCATAACATGCATAATGCACCACAATTTAACATTCTTTAACTTTCCTTCATCTTTCCCTCTGACTTTCCCATATAAAATAAAATTTCATTGATTGTCTTAGTAATACGTGTATTACTCAGTAATTATATGTCCTGTCTGAGCTTTTTTGATTTCATAATTTACACTACACAATAGTGGGTACTTTTTTGATAATCTTATGATGTAGACTCGTCGTGGATGAGTATTGAGTATTGTTTTCAAAAATAAATAAACAAATAAATAAAACTGTGTGATATATGCTATTATTGGCCGGGGGGGGGGGTCTATAGATGGCTGAAATTTCCTTACCAAATAAACAGAAAGAAAAATAAATTGGAGTAAACACTGTTACAAGGCGAAATGTAATTACAATACAAAATGTAATAAACTGTGATTATTACATTTTGCGTTATTACATTTTGCGTCGAAATCAGTGCAGGATGTAATAACGCAAAATGTGACAACAAACTTTTAGGATTATTTCACTTTGTATTATTATCGGCCGCAGCGGCCAGCGGTCGATCTATTTGTGGTTGTGTTATGCCTAGGTCACATTTTTAAGCCGATGGTCGGGCGACAAAATTTTTCTGGTCTTGTCGGCTAAAACATGATCGGGCGACACGGAGCAGTCACATTAATTCCTAGGAAACCGGTGACTTGGATAAATTACACAACTCTTTTTTTCGTTAGAAATCAGCAAAATTTTTCATAGCTTCAGATAGGCGATGTGAGTAATGTTTGCATGGCAAAGTGGCAGAATTTTGCAAGATTGTAGCTCAATGTTGAAAATATGTACAAAATTTTGTATAGAATTACATAAAAAAGAGAAATGGCGCATATCTAAGCAGGAAAGAATAATTATGATTTCTTTTTGTCTCAAGGATTAGTTATTTAATGTAACTGTATACAGGGAAATTTTCGCCCCCGTTTTATTTTCGCCCCTTTCGCCCTCTTTTTGATTGGGCGAATTTAAAACTGGGCGATTTCAAATTACACAGCATAATTTCTTAAACAGAACTATGAATGGGCGAATTTAAAACGGGACGAAATTGTTTGCAAGTCCAAAGGGGCGAAAAACCCTGTATACAGTATTTCCATTCAAAAAATATGTATCAATCCATGCATCAACATTTTGTTTTTTTTTCTGAATCCTTTATTGATTGAATATTCACAATGGCACTCAAGGGCTTTGAGTAATAAGGGATTGTTTTGTGCCAGCACGTACTGCGATACGGGACCTCGGTTTATACGGTCTCAGCCGAAGGACCGGTCACCACGTCCCTAGGGTCACGCGGACGACATCTTCAATAATGAGTTGAGGACATACGATACACGACGCAATTCATTGTTATGAAAAGGTCGAAAATGCATTTGTGCTTTCAATCAGAATTACTTTTGCACATCTTCCTTGGTTAATTCTTTAGACGTGATTGTAAAATATTTATTTAAATTGTTTTTGTAGAACATAAATAAACTTATGAATGATAACTTCTAATGATTTACTAAAAAGTGGTACACTATTTAAAATATGCTTAACTTCACTTTGGTCATCAACAGTAAAACAGCCATACAACACATATCAGAGTCAGTGTTTGTGGGACTGTGTCGTAAAGTGGGGACCTCACAACTGGTGGCCATGAGGAGAGATGTGGTGGACATCAGTGAGATGATTGACAATCAAGTAAAACCAAGTGATTGGCAACAGATGATGGTGAGTGGAAGTCAAAGAGAAGGATTCAGACTGAAAGGATCAGATAAAGACATGATGTACTGGCCAAATAATCACCGTGTGATCTGGGAATTATCTCAGTCTCGGTATTACAACACACACAGAAAAACACTGATCCTCTGTGACTGTTCTGATAGTCCACCAGGATTTAGTTTGATTTATTTACTGTCACCAAGCAGGAACGGAGGAATCCAGCGAGCTTGTATTAGAATGTATAACAGATATTATATATCTAGTTCTATATACAGACAGATCAAGTGTTCAGACTACGTTCCACATGGACCTTGTGCCAGTACAACAGTCTGTACAGTAGAATTTGATTTTGCCTACTGTTTAGCTTGTGACTTTTGGCCTCCATCCGCTTCTTCTTGGATAGACAGATGTCACTCGTGGCCCTCGGCTCATATTGTTGAAGATATAGTTAAAAATGGATGTCATTTTGTAGCAGTCGGACATAAACTAGGACATCATGAAGACCATGAATGGAGAATTTCTTTATCTCTGGCAGAACAAAAACTAGTGAACGCAATGAGTCACTGTCAATTCTTAACTTACGGCTTACTTAAACTGTTCTTAACAGAAATAATTAACAATGGACTAGGTGATGATGATAAATTATTGTGTTCCTATCACATGAAGACAACAGTTTTCTGGGTGATTCAACATTTTGTTGAATCACCCAGAAAACGGCTTTTATATTATACATGGAAACTATACCCCACTGGTGTCCACAAAATCTCCTGGAGTGTTTCTGGGTCTGTTTTAAACTCATTCTCAAATGGGTATATGAGGGGGTCTGTCCAAACTTTTTCATTCCAGACAACAACATGTTTCTCAGTAAAATTCACGGAGGAAAACAACATCAACTATGTATTACACTGTATGGGTTGTATGAGAAGGGTTTAGCAATTCTGCTACACAGTCCCTCCGTTAGGACTTACATTATAAATTTCCTCAATAACCCCAGACTCTCCATCTGTACAGATGAACATACTCTGAACTTTGATAGAAGCCTTTATTATGAAATACGAAGCCATGACTCATTTTACTTTTTCAACATACAGATGTATATGAGGTGTCTACATATAATAGAACAGATGGTAATTTCATCCCTCATTACTCAGTATCAAGTCGCAATGTTACAGAAACTGACATCTACCATCCTTCATAAAACGGCTTTTATATTATACATGGAAACTTACACACCTAAAAACAAACTAAGGTATAAAGCTGACAAAATGTCCTGTTACATGCTGAAATTAGCAGCCAAGTTTGGTTTCATTTCTGACAGGCTGTACATAGCTATGTATTATTACAAGACACTTAGATACATGGAAGCTTTGTCTATTTTAGAGATGAACAGGGTCAAGTTATCACAGCTGCATTTTATATTTATCTCTAATGTAGATACAGAGATGTATACTGAGGCTATAGCGGGACGGTCCTGGTCTACAAAAATGAGACAGATTGTAGCATGGGATATCAGACTTTACAATGGTATCCATTACATCAGTGAATTGATACCAGAACAAGAGTATACTTTTCAGGAGATATCCCCTGCATTATGTATTCCACCCTTTACACTACTATACATGCTAGAGATCTTGTGCTACAAACATGTAGACACAATGAGAGCACAAACAGCACTAGATGATCTACAGACCTTAATTCACTATGAAGAGGGACAAATTATACCTTCAATATACAGCGACATATCATGGCGGATTCTGGAGATCTGTCAGCAGGAGATAGGAAACCTTTTAGCTTCTCCATATACTCATATCAATTATTTCTCAGACGATTGCATACCACTTCGCCACAAAATATACACAGCTACAGAAATGAGAATACAGGAAATCTGTCAATGGAATCCCTCAATGTATTAATTAATTGTAAGACATTTGTAGTAATTCACCTGACAGAGGTTATTATTTATAAATCCTCTTCTGATTTCATATTTCCTTTATTCAGTCTTTCTTTTTACTTCTATAAAGGTAATGAAGTGCCCCACCTCAGCTTGATACGCCCATTACATATTGTTAAATAATATTATCATAAATATAAATTCTCAAGTATTGAATTTAAATCTATCCTGGAAACAAATTGTTGTAGGATTTTATAATGAGTTCAATAACACAACAATGATCTTTAATAATGTCATATCAATTGTGGGATACAAAATATGATATAAAATGAAATGTAGGTTGCAAAACGAAATAGTAAATGCAAATGCAATGTTAATTTTTTTGAAATCGTCTTTGTATCAATAGCAAAGAGTCTTTTTAAAAAGTTAGCAGATGAACTCTAATTCTTATTTTTCTATATACGTTGTAATTAAATTGAAATTATATATATATATATTTATTTAATATAAAATGTTTTTCAATGACATGTTTATGTCTTTTTGTGAAAATGAAATATTAGTAATGATAAAAAACCATGTTTTTTTCTCTATAGTGTAAACTTTCGTGAATTGAATATTGAAAAATATACCGATCCAGGGAGCTCTTGGCACCCCTGTTGAGGTATTAACCGAGGGCTTCTTAAGAAGTTTTATCTCAAAATTTGTTGTATGTTATTGGAAATAAATGTATATAAAAAGAAATTATCATAAATAGTTTAGAGTGCAAGAAAATCTTATTAACCTTGATTCAAAGATTTCAATGATTTTTTTCCAATCCTTAAAATGTTTGATATACATAAATCTCATGTGGTGTAGGTATTATTTACAACGAATAAATTATACATCATATTTTTCTCAACTGGTTATTTTAAAGCTTAACTAAGGTCCATTTGTAGTGTTGTTTATTGTATATTAACAATGATTGATTAACAATGTTCTAGCCTAATAAAACATTAAAACAAATTACGTTTATTCTTAA
This sequence comes from Saccostrea glomerata, assembly GCA_003671525.1. Lineage (NCBI taxonomy): Eukaryota > Metazoa > Mollusca > Bivalvia > Ostreida > Ostreidae > Saccostrea > Saccostrea glomerata. Next base: position 218,588 of record PRKT01000467.1, read on the forward strand.
GAATATAAAAATTGTCTGAATGTCATCTAAGTGACACAGGATAATCTGGATATATATAGGATCTCCCATGGTTTGTAGTTGGATATGATTTTAATGCAACGAATTGTGTGATTTTTATCCCCGAGCCTTGGCGAGATTCTTTTTATCCCATGTTTAAGGTCATACGCAATGTACTTTGAATTTTATTTGGTTCTTCCCCGGAGTTGAAGAGTTCCACTAAATGAAGGACCTGTGTTCAATACTTTTAATGTCTCTATATGGATTTGTACACCTCTTCTAAGACAATTTTTAATGAAAAAAGATCTGGAATTTATGTTTTGTTTTTTTTTTGTTTATTTTTCTTTGAAAAATGCAAAATTTTTCACAATTTGATATCTTTTCAATACCCCTGGTAACACATGCTGATTTATTGTACAAGAACATGTTATGATATCATAAGATTAAATTTAGAATATCTTGAAAAATTATCAGTAGATAAGGTACCTTGCGTATGTGCTTAATACTTTAGAACCGATGTTTTACACTGTTTTTATATGGGACTTACTTCATCACGCTAACGCATAAACCGTTGTGATGTCATAACTGCACTTAAGTGTGGGATATGAAAACGATATCCAATGAGCTATATCCACGGGATAAAGGAGTAAACATGGGATGAAATAATTAAAATGAAAATTTTATACAATAAATATTTTGTTCTGACTATAATATACAATATCAAATAAGTTTTGATTATGATATTCAATATGAAATTGAGTAAGATAAGCCAACAAGAACAATTTAGTACAACACAAGTAGTACATTAAGAGGCTGAACACAAGTAGTACATTAAGAGGCTGATTCCTTTTGCCAAATTCCCAAGAGATAATATAACACATAGTCACATAATTAAAATGTCTACAATTGGAACAACATTTCATAAATCAATCTATTTGCAGTATTATTTATCAAAATCTATAAAACATGCAATACAAAAAATGAATCACAAACTTTAGACTGTCTAATGAAATATATATAATGAGATAACGAACAGTATTCATTAAAAATTGCAAAATAGGATTCGTCTGGAAAAGCTTAATATGAAGGTAAACATAACATTATAACTTCTTAACATACAAAAACAATTTAGCTTTTCGCATTTTCTTTCCCTGTTAAAGGAATAATTTGTTTTATCCCGTTACACTTTCTTTATTTAAGATTAAAGTATTTTTTTGAAATGTTTGGTTGCCTTTTGCTTGATATCGACTCAAAATGTAATAATACAAAAATCGTTTTATTACATTTTGCGTTATTACATATTGCGTTTGTTTCGACACAAAATGTAACAAGTTAAATTGATGCAAAGCATCATATCAGTCGCTAACATATTTAGCATGTCAAAGAGTACTTTCAAACTTCAGCACACATTGTCCAAAGTTGAAATATTTCATGCCGTCTTCAGAGCAAAATAAATAAATAAATAAATAATTTTAAAAAGTTAATAGAAATTTTAAGTGCATTTGATCATCCAATAATTTAATTTTATTTGTATTCTCGCCTCTCATTGGTTGATTTCCAAAAAGGAACGCATAACATTTTGTATAATCTGGTTTGGTATGGGGACACCCCCCCTTGACGACCAGCTTAATCATCATATCCATGCAATCCCCTCATTTACAGTCCTCGGAATCCATGGAAAATTCCAGATTTAATAAATGTATCTTCAACTATAAACAATTAACTCGTTCTAACCTCGAGCTCATGTAAACAAACATCATGGCTGCCAGATCTATGTATCAGTTATTACCTCCCCTCGCTTCAAATCACTTCCGTTACTACGGTTGTATTATTGCGCGGTAAATTTGAACTTATAAAAAGCAACACAATTTTACATCAAAAGTTGTTTAATTATTTTAAAATTAAATTATAAGGAATGACTTTAATTTTTGGCTATATTATCGAGTATAATCTGGTTTGGGTCAGTTTACGCTTTTAAAGCGTAAACTGACCCAAACTAGATTATACTCGATAATATAGCTAAGAATTAGAGTCATTCCTTAAATGGATATATCGATGTAAAAAAAGCCATTGGTGAATATAAGATATTATTGGCATCGAAATGAAGATGTAGGCCTCTCAAGATGAATCACGTGCTGATACCCTGGATTTTTGTTACGGGATAATGCTGATATGTTTTCTGCAAAGTAGGCTATGCTGCATGGCACGGTGCAAAATATATGAAAATAATTTTTGTGTCATTCACCGCCGTAGCATTTTCAAGCAAGTTTTTATTAGTTGAGAAACTTTTCAATTTTTTTTATTTACCATGCACTCTTACCACGTGCACGTCATTTTAATTCGAAAATCACGATGATTTCCTTTCGTATCTTACACACTTCCAGGCTGGATGGGGAGTACTTATTGTAAACACTTTTTAAACCATAAATTAAATGTGATGCAAACTGAAATTTGATAAAATAATATGTGATTCAAACTTAAATATAATAACAATGATTAAAATTTAGTTTAAAGCAATTTTTAAAAATATTTTACTCATGATTTTACACGTTATCATTTGATAATTATTTTACTGAACTAATAAAATAATAACAACTCATTTCCCCATGTGCACTTTCTAAAACCCCAGTCACATTAAAAAAAAACAACCAACGGCCAACAGTTTTTGAAGCAAAAATGGGATTCTTCGGCTGACACTCGGCGGTTCATCGGCCTTTGTTTTGCCCGATTTTGACCTCTTTTTTTATCGGCCGACCAATTTTGTGTCCATCGGTCCAAGTTAGAATTTTTCTGCGTCTGTGGCCGATTTCTTTCATTAAATTAATCTGTCGACCAACCTTCAATTATCGTCCGACCATCGGCGCTCAGTTTATTAAGTCGGTCGTCTGTCGTTTGACAATAAAGGTGTAAAACATTTCGACCGACGGTTAAAATCAAACTGTAGCTCAAAGCTCGATGATCGGGCGACGATTGGCCGACTTGAGAATATTCAATCTATAAAGGATTCACAACACAAACAAAATGTTGATGCATGGATTGATACATATTTTTTGAATGGAAATAACATTAAACTAGAGGTACTGTGAGCGATGAGCTCACTAAATGATATCCCCCGCCTCCCATATGGTTATAACTGGTGAAAAAGTCCATGTTTTCCTGTGGCCGGGAAACCCAAAATATGTGTCCGATCAAAAAGTAAAATAGGAGGTGCACAATGGCAATATGTAATAAAGATTCTGTGAAAGCTGCATCAAATTTCATTCAGTGGTATAAGAGGGGTTGCGGATAAGAGATGGGTACCCCAAAGCGTAACAGACGGACGGTCGGACAGACGGAAGGACGGACGGACAGACGGACGGACGGACGGACGGAATTAACGATTACTATATACCCTCTCGCTTTTCAAGCGGGGGATAAAATAACTAATCCGTGAGACAAAAAGAAATCATAATTATTCTTTGCTGCTTAGATATGCGCCATTTCTCTTTTTTATACCCCCCGCTTGAAAAGCAGGAGGGTATAAAGTAATCGTTAATTCCGTCCGTCTGTACGTCTGTCCGTCCGTCCGTCCGTCCTTCCTTCCGTCTGTCCGTCCGTCCGTCTGTTACGCTTTGGGGTACCCATCTCTTATCCGCAACTCCTCTTATACCACTGAATGAAATTTGATGCAACTTTCACAGAATCTTTATTACATATTGCCATTGTGCACCTCCTATTTTACTTTTTGATCTGACATATATTTTGGATTTTCCAGAGGAAAACATGGCTACTGCCATTATATTCATATGGGAGGCGGGGGGTATTATTTAGTGAGCTCATTGCTCACAGTACCTCTAGTTTAAGTACATGTTTAATTCTATACAAAAGTTTGCACACATTTTCAACATTGAGCTACAATCTTACAAATTCTGCCACTTTGCCATGCAAACATTACTCACATCGCCTATCTGAATATAGATCTATGAAAATATGGCTGATTTCTAACGAAAAAAAAGATTTGTGTAATTTATCCAAATCATCGGTTTCCTAGGAATTAATGTGACTGCTCTGTGTCGCCCTATACTCATGTCGACCGATCATGTTTTTAGTCGACAAGACCAGAAAAATTTTGCCGCCTGACCATCGGCTTAAATGTGACCTAGGCATAACACAACCACAAATAGATCGGCCGCTGCTGCGGCCGATAATAATACAAAGTGTAATAATCTTAGTTGTCACATTTTGCGTTATTACATCCTGCATTGATTTCGACGCAAAATGTAATAACGCAAAATGCAATAATCACGCTTTATTACATTTTGTCTTGTTATTATATTTCGCGTTGTAACAGTCTTTGCTACAATTTTTTCTTCTTTCTGTTTATTTCGTAAGGAAATTTCAGTCATCTAAAAACCCCCTCCCTCCCGGCCAACAATAGCATATATACACATGTTTATTTATTTGTTTATTTATTTTTGAAAACAATACTCATTCATGATGAGTCTAATCATAAGATTATCAAAAAAGTAAAAAGCACTTACTATTGTTTAGTGTAAATTTTGAAATCAAAAAAGTTCAGACAGACCATATAATTAATACATGTATTATTGATGGTCTCTAAGCCAATCAATGAAGTTTTATTTTATATGGGAAAGTCAGAGGGAAAGTGAATTAAATTGTGGTGCATTATGACATTTATATTACCGTTATTTTGAACCAAATAAATTTGTTCTAAAATACTTATCTTTTTATTGCATGTTGGATAAACAATCCAGGGCAGAGAAAACAGGTACAAAATGCCATAAATCTTGGTTATTCAACCAATGAGATTCCAAAAGCGGGGAATATAAATCTCTCATTTTGCTTACGGTACTTATTTTTGCACCTGAAACTTTCTTGATCTCACGTGTAAAAATGGACTCCACTAAAACTTCACAAATCATCAAAGTAAGTTTTAATGACTATAATATTTTTTATGAAAAAAAACACCATCTGCATCAGTATTATAAAAAATTCCGGACTACAAAATATAATTTTTTTGTTCACTTAAACTTTGAAAAATCAATTGAAAGTTGAGAATACAAACGGTTATTTAAAATAAAAGATGGTATAATGGAAGTTTTTATGGAGGGTAAGGTCACCCAACACTGTTCAGATTTGTGTTAAAATGGAGTACTAGTATATTAGATATTGTCATGACAGCATTTTACTATAATATTTACACTATTTCAAAATTCCCTTAATTTTTAAAACCACACAGGTCTCAGGCAGAGGAAAAATTTTTGTGTTTCTTCTGTTCAATTAAAGTAATGAGTTAAGAACAAACGATGCATGACACCAAACATTGCATGAAAAAGGTTGAACACGCATTTGAATTGTGCCCTCAGTCAGATTTGCTTTTACACATCTTCTTCCATGATTAACATTTTAGAGGTGGATGTAAAATATTTTTAAAAGCATTTTAGTAAAATAAAATACACAGGTAAAATAAGCCTTCCTTATGATTATAATGGCAAAGTCCATGTTTTGCTTTGGGAGACGTGAAATAAGAGTCATCTGAAAACAAATCTTTGAAAGTGTCATTCTTTAATTCTTTTCATTGGTAAAAGAGGAGTTGCGAATAGAGTTCGGTTACCTTTCGTAACCTTTAATATTAGAGACCGAATGACAGTGTCCATGTTTTGCTTTGGGAAATCTAAAATATGTCCGATCAAAAAGTAAAATAAGAGGTGCACTGGCACTATGTTACAAATATTCTGTGAAAGTTTCATTCGGTGGTATAAGGGAGTTGAGGATAAGAGACGGGTACCCTAAATCGTAACGGACGGACGTACAGACACACTTACATCCCAATCACTATATACCCTCTCACGTTACAAGTTTGGGGGGAGGGCTAAAACAAACTTATGAATGATAATTTCAAATGATTAACTAAAGTAGTACATTACAATAGATATACTTAACTTTGTTCTTCAACAGTAGGACAACCGTACAACACATATCAGAGTCAGTGTTAGTGGGGCTGTGTCATAAAGTGGGGACCTCACAACTGGTGGCTATGAGGAGAGATGTGTTGAATATTAATGATGTGATGGAAAAGCAAGTGAGAACAAATGTTGAGTATAGTGTATTACTAGGTGGAAGTTACAGAGATGGATTCAGACTGAAAGGATCAGATATTGACATGATGTTCTGGCCAAATAATCACCATGTGATCAGGGAATTATCTCAGTCTCAGTATTACAACACACACAGACAAACGCTGATTCTCTGAGACTGTTCTGATAGTCCACCAGGGTACACTTTGTCATATTTACTGTCACCAAGTACCAACATAGTTGCTCAAATAGCTTGTCAGAATGTATAGCAGGCATTATGTATCTAGTTTTAAATACCGACAGATTATGTGTTCTGCATCACCTCGCCATACTGTTCCACATGGACCATGTTCCAGTGGAACATTTAGAAAACTCGATTATGATAATGCTAATAGTTTTGTTAGTGACTTTTGGCCTCCATCTGCCTCCTCATGAATAGAAAGATGTCAATCATGGCCCCAGTCTCATGTTACTGTACAGCAGGAAATTAACTCGCGGAGTTAATTTTCGCTATATTCGCGGAAAAAGAAATTCCGCGAATTCAACATACAGTGAATAATTCTTAAAAAGTTTTAAAAAGATAAATTGAAATTCTATTATTTCCTGTGATTAGATGTAGAATGTCTTTATAATTATGCGAGTGTCTGGATCAATTACAAACACGTAGTTGTTGCTGTTTTGAAAGCTTATTAATTGTTTAATTCATTTCTATAGCTTACGATTAAATTTGCCATTTAGTAGAAGTGCGATGTAATATTATTCAATAAAACATGTTTGTTTAATTTCACCTGTGCGTATCACTCAGTCATTACCTCTAATCAAGGCATTTACTTAGTAAACAGGGTAACGACAATTAATTAATTTCAATTATATGATTAAAAGTTCAACATTTTTAGTACGGTATAATTTTTTCTGATTTGTACCCGGAAATAAACAAAAAATAAATGCGTAGCATTATTTTGACTTCCAATCGGGATCAGTCCGGTGTTTCATTATTATTCAATCGGGATCAAAATCGACACAATATATAGACTTTACTTTTCTGTCTGATGCACGATATACAGATCATATACATTACAGACTTTCGTAATATTCTATAGAGACGGAAAATAACACTTCACACAATATATACCTACAGAAAAATGCTTGCAAGTACTGTTTAAGAAATTTATGGTTTTTCCTTTTCCGCGAATTAAAACGACCGCGATTTGCTGAAAATTGAACAAATCGCGATCTTTTCCGACCGCGATTTTAACCTGCTATACAGTATTAATGATATAATGAGAAATCGATATCACTTTGTAGCAGTTGGACATAAGCTAGGTAGACATGAAAACCACGAATGGAGAATTTCCTTCTCTCTGGCAGAACAAAAACTAGTGTATTCAATGAACCACTGTCAATTTTTAACCTACGGCTTACTTAAATTGTTCTGAACAGAAATAATTAACAAGGGAGTATGTGATGATGATAAATTACTGTGTTCCTATCACATAAAGACAGCAGTTTTCTGGGAAATTCAACAAAATACAATACCTCAATGGTGTCCACAAAATTTTCTGGAGTGTTTTTGGCTTTGTTTTAAAAAAAATCCTAAAATGGGTGTATGCGGGGGTCTGTTTATTCCAGACAACAACATGTTTCTTAGTAAAATTCATGGTGAAGCCCAACATCAATTATTTTTCAGACTACATGCGTTGTATGAGAAGGGTTTAGCATTCCTACTACACAGTCCCTCCATTAGGTCTTGTATTATAAATGTCCCACATAACCCCAGACTCTCCATCTATACAGATGAACAATGAACATACTCTGATTTCTGAGGCTGAGATTAATGTAAACTTTTTATCAGAGATACACAGGTCTGGTACATTACACAATTGAACATGCAAAGGTGTATAATCTACACACAATAGAACAGTCATTGGGTTTACTCCACATGACCGAGTACCAATTCTTCATGTTACAGAAACTAATAGTTTCTGACCTTCAGAAAGCAGCCTTTTTATTGCAAATGAAGACTTATGCGCATGAAAACAAACTGAGATATAGGTCTGACAAGATATGTTGTTACATGCTGAAATTAGCAGCCAAGGTTGGTTGTATTACTGACATGCTGTACAAAGCCATGTATTATTACAAGACACGTAGATACACGGAAGCTAAATATCTATTATAGAGATGATCAAGACCAAGTTAGCACGACCATATGTGATGAATAACTTTAAATTAGATGCGGAGATGTACACTGAGGCTGTAGGGGGACAGTCCTGGTCTACAAAGATGAGACAGGCAGTAGCATGGAATATTGAAAATGAAAATAAAATCCATTACATCAGTGAATTGATACCAGAACAACAGTCTGCTCTACAGAGCCAATTCCCTGCATATATTGTCCCATCATTAATACTAATATACATGCTAGAAATCTTGTGTTACAGACATGTAGACACACTGCAAGTACAAACAACTCTAGATGATCTACAGACTCTAGTTCACGATGACCAAGGAGAGCTTATATCATTAGATTACAGAAACATATCGTGGCAGATTCTGGGGATCTGTCAACAGGTGACAGGGAACCTCCAGCTGCTCTATACTCATACCAACAATCTCGCAGACAAGAACCAATCAACAAAATGCATACAGCTACAGAAATGAGAATTCAGGAAATATATGAATAAAATTACCAAATCAATATTATTCCTCTATCAAAAGGGTTCGAATGTTAATTACTCTTGAAGGAATGATAGAAATTGATCAAATTAACCTCAAGCCAATGTTTGTACATTGGAAAAAACTAAAAGCATATCATGAAATACTAGTATACGTTGTATGTGTATCAATAAAATAAATGAACATGTTGTATTTCTTATTTAACAAAGCAGCAACGGAGAAGTATTGGCTGCTTTTCTGATAATAAATGGGGAAGATTTTCTTTGGAATTCACTGAACAGACAAAATGCATGAACTGTATACATGTAATATATATAGTAACACTGCTACACTGAATTTAATCTTTTAAAGGAGAAACATTTTGTACTCTACTAGACATTTCTTAAGTGGGCAACTTCCGATCCATTTAAGGTAAGGTTTGCGTTAACAGGGAGATAACTCTTGCGAATCACCAAAGCGTTTGAAACAGGCAAATTTAAACTAGCGATGATAAGCATCTCCGTGACGAATTTCCTCTGTCATACTTGATGTTTGTTGTCACTTAATGTTAGGACTAAAAACGAAGGACGTTTTCAGGAGAAAGTCTTATAACAAATCAAAGCATATGAATCTTAGAAGCCTTTGGGATTAGCGTGATGCATATGGATGAACCAATAAAGGAGGACTTGTTTATTTTTGATACGAAACGTGGCAAGTTGCACGGCAATTCCGATCAGAAGAAAGTCATTGACGCATTGTGCTGATGTGTGTTTCTCGCTTCACCACTACACTAAAATTTAAAGTGAGAATGGGAAAGAAAAAAGAAAAGACCTGAGAGTATCCTGTAGAGTATTACATGTATGCTATATGCAGTCCGAACCGGGAAGAAAAGTCACGGTGCATTTGACCATGTCCAATGATGATGTTGACAGTTTGATTGTTGATAGTTTCATCAGGTAATTATTTAACTATTCATTTTACTGAAAGTTATGAATGATCTACTGACTAAAAACGATGAATAAACGGTACAATGATGTCAGGATGTGACTAATATCCCAACATTGCCAAAAAATAAAAAAAAAATGCATTCATTCAAGAAATTATGAAAAATAAGGTCCTTGCTGTTTAGGCCTCAGAACAGGTATACAATTGTTCAAGTTACCTTTTTAAATGAGGTTTGATTTTAATTAATATCCCATTTTCTAATTAATAAGAAGAAATACAGATTGTGCATGACAAGAACATTAATTTTCTTGATCAAGCATTTGAATTTCACTAATTCAATCTGTAAATTTTACAATAATTTCATATTGATTCTTCATTCATTATATTGGAAATTTATTCATTTCATTGAGTGAATGAAACTCAGTGCAATTCCTTATGCTATTCAAAAAATGCAATTCCTTAAATGTTATTGTAAAAATGAACACATGCGATTTCAGATCATGGGTCATTAATTGGAATAGATAAGAACCAAAAAAAGTACTTCAGTGTTTCCTAAAAAGATTTGTGCCATCAATCAAAGTAGAGGTCATCTCATATCAGCTCAAGAATATTAAAGAAAGTTGGATATCAAGCTAAGATGTTGAACCAGACATGGCAAAATCAATGGAGATTTGGAGAAGAACTTCTGACTTGTTATACCCAATGCATATTTTTATATGTCTATAGATTATAGAAGAAAATTTAATGTTCAACAACATCCTTATCTAGTAAATACATGCTGTTTTCCATATATTTAGAAAAAGATTTGTATCATTATGCGATGATTGCAGTTCATGCTCTGCTTGTCCATCTTTGAATTTGTTTTCAGTAAAATAAATGTATACTACATAGGTATTAATTGAAGGTTGCTTTTGTCTATACTTACATGTAACAAATTTCTTAAAAGGGTTTGTAAAATTGCAAGGAAATTAATACATGAACAATTAAGATTAATATTTTTATTCATTTAATTTTGTTCTTACCAGGACTTAATATGCTCAAATAGGTATTTCTGAAAACTGACGAGTTTTGTATATAAAGCTGCAATGAACATGTATAATTATATCTACTGTAACAGTTTAAAACATGACACTTGGCAATTGTAAGGTTGTTAATTTAGTAGGAATGATAAGTCCAATTTAGTAATCTAATTAAATTAATTTTTTTTCACAAATACATGTAGTTTATTTTAAAATTGTTTACATTAAATTTTATAATCTTTTAAATTTTTTTCATGTATTTTGATTTTAAAAAGCAGAAAATTTTGTTATATTTAAACTATTATTTCATGGATATCAAGGAAATATATTTATCACTGTAGCATTGTTTCTTTTTACCTGTTCTTGACAAATATTTATCATAATGACAGTGTTATGTCATTTTGCAGAATTTGCCTTTTCTCTGAAATCAGAAGTACTCTGTAAACTCATTAAAGTATGAATTGATGTCACTTAGAATTCATCTTTATTTTGTTCTGTCTGATATTTCAATTTAGATTCTCAGACCACCTAATCCAATGATTGAGCTAATGTCCATGAAGTGTAGAAATAGGCCATCTTTAAAAATGTTTGATTGTCAGCCTCTTCAGACCGACTGACTAAAATAACCAGACTGAAAACTTTTTTTTCAATGCAGGGCAGTATTTTTTCTTTTTATTCCTTTTATCCCCCTTAAAAAATGTTGTTGAAGATGTCCTCACCTACTGACCCAATAATTTTACCCTGAGTCAAGAGAGGGCAAACAAACATTACTTTAAAGATAGCATTTCTACTCTTCCAAGTAAAGAAATAATTTAATTATAAAAACAGCAGTTTCGTGGATGCAATGCTTACAACATCTCACTAAAAAAATGACATACATGTATAATGACAGTCACCAACCATAACTGAATAAAGATATTTTGCTACAAAGATGTCTAGAAGTTACTTCATGTTGGAATAACTAATCAGCATGAGGTCAAATTCATAGGCTTTTAATTGGTTTAGTTGCAACATGTTCTGAGGTATGTTTATATACATATAAATGTACTTCTGAAGGTGTTGCAGTATAATTCATGGACAATTTCATCAGAATATTCAGATGTAAAGAATACTAAAGATTGCCATAAATACTAGAGTTCTTCCATGGAATAAATTTTTAGACCATCATGTAGCACAGGAGGAGTTTTATTTTGAATATTTTTGGCCAATTTATGCTTAAAAACAATATAAAAAAATAACATTTAGTCTTAAACATTCACCATGACAAGGTGATATCAATGTTGTCTTTAAAATTGTAGAAAAAGCCTGATTTTTATGTTCCGAACCCATACTATAGCCCCTGTTTCCATGGAAATAATATTGGGGACATATATATTTTTTTAGTTCAAATTAATGAAAATGATCAAATTAATAACTTCATAGATTTTGATGGAATCGGTAGATATGTAAAACGTTGGTTTTTATATTTTTGTTGCCATGGCAACGGTTTCACTTTATCAAGGAAAATTGAAAAATCTTCTTTTTTACCCAAATTTTCACATTTCTGATAAAGGAAAATTAAACGTTTAAATAATAGAAGCATGAATTATACTAATTCCGGTCATTTTGATAATAAAAGTTTGATAATTTATAAAATAAATCAATTTTTTCAATGAAAATAATATTCGAGGTGAAATATGAAATACGTTGAATTTGGCGTCTTTTACTCAAAAAATGAGACGGGCAATATCTTTGAAAATCATATTAAATAATGAAGCTAATCTCCCTGAATAAATTGATATATAGCATGTGTGCATATTAAAAAAAATATGAGTTGGAGGGAGACGCAAACCTTACCTTAAAGAAGACCTGTTCTTTGTGATATATTTCTCAAGAAATATACTTCTGAACTTCTGCATAAAAATGCATTTGTGTATCAAATCAATCGGGAGACATAAACTCAATGTGCAAAATAAATTCCACATTTTTCGAAAGTTCTTGATGTTCAAAGATCCTTTGTTTGTAACTTTTTTGAGTTTACTGTGGCACAGTTCAACTGAAGTTTCTGCTTCATAGCAGTTTTTTGTTACGGAAAGTAAGGGTGAGGGCACAGTGGAAAAATTAAGAGAAATATTCATTACTTTTGTTGTAACAAATGTATTAAATTTCTTTCTTCAAACAAAACTGTCCTTGAACGAACAGGAAAAACTAAGTAACATATAGCTTAGAAAAAAATCAATGGGGGATTAGCATGGGAAGTCCAGATATTGAGGAAGTAGTTTGGGAACCGGAAGTTCCGGTATATACTTAAGTCTTCCTGCTTCCAAACATCTGATGATTAGCAGCCTGCAGTAATGTATCAAATCACGTGGTTCATCTAGAAAGAAAAAAATATGACTGCAACATTATTTATTTAAATTCCTTTGCAAATTAGTCGCTTTTACTTCATATTTCTTCAGAGGAATATGCTGCGTATCTTAAATTTATGAAATCGAGAAAAAAAATCTCTTTTGTTGATTTTTGATACATTTGTTAATTTCTGTTTTCTCTGTCTGCTTTTCAATGTTATTTGTGTCCAACACCATAATTCCATACACATTGTACATGAAATCTTAATCTAATTAAATTTTTTAGATATGCTTGCCAAGTCAACTAATTCAATAATTTAAGGAAAAAACAGCGTCTACATATGTAGACCGGAAGAATATCAGCTGTAGGGGACTAATGCATTGAAACCAGAAAGGTGGTGTATCAAACATGTTTTTTTCTAACACTGTCAACATTTGCAGTATAAACTCTTGTTCATTGGAAGAAAAAATAGTTTGCTACAATGATTAATTTTTGCTCTCAATTTCTCAACACGTACATTTTCAGATTATCTTTTATAATTATTTCTTAAAATGATTTAATAACTTGGCTTTCAAAGCAATATGAGCTGCATGTTTGACATCGGAAAATTTTGTTGCAAATTTGTAAATAACTATTTCAATGAAAGAAAAATAGAATATTTATAAACTTTTGTTGTTCTTATATGAAAAACACTTTATAAGCTTTGATTGAAGTAAAATTGCATTATTGTCGTCCTGTACAATGATGATTTCTATATTATTCTGAATATTCGATTGTACAGAAATATTTATTCTGAAACATTTTTAAAGTTTATTTTGGTCTTATTGATCATAAGGGTTTAAAATTACATTCAAATTAATCATAATAACACAATTTACCAGCAAAATAAAATTCTAAAAAATACAGTCCATGTACTATATTTTCAAGAAATGCACAAATGATTTGAACGAAAATATGTAACTAGAATTCATTTCTTGAGGAAAAGTCTAAAATGTCGGAATGTTTCTACAAACAAAATGATTAAATGAACATCAAATCAAATCGAAGTTGATGCATGAAAATATTTTGTGTCTAAAGAATCAAATTTGTACCGACTTCCGTAGATTCCAGGAACCAATTGTTAAAAAAGAAAGATCAGACAAATATCAATGAAACAAAGCAATCAATATTAACTTGCTTTTTTAAAATGTCATGGCCCTTTCCTACCTATAAATACCCGTATCAACTCCATTATGGACTTGAGATAAGAATCAAATGACGAAATGGAAAATATAAATGTGTATGTCTCTAATGACCTTAAATTTGTGATTCTATCTGCAAGTATACTTAATCCACTGCTGTAAACAGCGATTAATTCCAAGATAGCACTATAAGCATTTAATTGGACTTGTTTTTAGGCTTGAATTGGTAGGTACTACATATATACTTACATTCAAACTGTAGAGGGACTTGTTTTTAGGCTTGAGTTGGTAGGTACTATGTAACACATGTACTTACATTCCCACTGCAGTAGGACTTGTTTTTAGGCTTGAGTTAGTAGGTACTACACATATACTTACATTCCCACTGTAGGAGGACTTGCTTTTAGGCTTGAGTCGGTAGGTACTACACATATACTTACATTCCCACTGTAGTAGGACTTGTTTTAGGCTTGAGTCGGTAGGTACTACACATGTACTTACATTCCCACTGTAGTAGGATTTGTTTTAGGCTTTAGTTGGTAGGTACTATACATATACTTACATTCCCACTGTAGTAGGATTTGTTTTAGGCTTGAGTTGGTAGGTACTACACATGTAATTACATTTCCACTGTAGTAGGACTTGTTTTTAGGCTTGAGTCGGTAGGTACTACACATATACTTACATTCCCACTGAAGTAGGATTTGTTTTAGGCTTGAGTCGGTAGGTACTACACATGTACTTACATTCCCACTGTAGTAGGATTTGTTTTAGGCTTTAGTTGGTAGGTACTATACATATACTTACATTCCCACTGTAGTAGGATTTGTTTTAGGCTTGAGTTGGTAGGTACTACACATGTAATTACATTTCCACTGTAGTAGGACTTGTTTTTAGGCTTGAGTCGGTAGGTACTACACATATACTTACATTCCCACTGAAGTAGGATTTGTTTTAGGCTTGAGTCGGTAGGTACTACACATGTACTTACATTCCCACTGTAGTAGGATTTGTTTTAGGCTTTAGTTGGTAGGTACTATACATATACTTACATTCCCACTGTAGTAGGATTTGTTTTAGGCTTGAGTTGGTAGGTACTACACATGTAATTACATTTCCACTGTAGTAGGACTTGTTTTTAGGCTTGAGTCGGTAGGTACTACACATATACTTACATTCCCACTG